>JACAXG010000823.1:2897-28047 GCA_018881555.1 Amblyornis subalaris
TATTACTTCATTACCTGAAACTATAATTGGACAATTAACTTCTGATAATCAAATGTACCAAACCTATATCTGGGGGGGAAAACTCGTGATCGGGGTCCATCTTGGTCTTAGCCTAGCATCAGCAAGGCTCTGTACCAGAGGTGTACCACTCGAAGGCCTTCAATAAATTCATTCTTTTATCCACTAACTTTGTTCAGTCTGTTTCAGGTACTCCCAATTTTAGGAATCACAACCAATAGTGGCAAGTGAGGGGAGGAGTAGGGGTCAGGGATAAATGGGGTGCCGAATAAGGGAGAACACTCTAGAACAGAACCTTATAAGGGAACAAGTAGTGACAGGCTCCTCGGTCACTCCTGTGGCTGGCCCAAACACCCGCAGCATCCCCTGCTGCAGGCTCAGCCACCGCCACAGATTGCTGGTCACAACCCACTGCAGTCCAGGAAAGCTCAAAGGGTCTCACTTTGGACCGCCGTTCATATGGTCGCAAGAGAGTGGGCTTTAGTCATAACAATATTTCATCCTGGCCACAGTTTTGAGTGGGCACTTTCTTTGAAAGTCTGAGAACAGGGATGCTGTGACATGCAGGGAAGAAAAATAGTTTCCAAGGGTGTTCATAAGGAAAACAGGAGCTCGGTAGACAACAGCAGTTCCTGGGAGCAGACAGTGTCTCTGATAAGCTCAAGCAGAGCTGAGCCCAGGTGCTGTTTCTCAAAGCCGAGGCCTAACAAGCATTTCTCAGATGGCAGTGAGGCCTGGAAAAGGGGGGATGTACCACCACACCACGTTGCACAGCCCCGCCAGGAACCCTGGGCAGCGAGCCTTCAAAACGCCCGCTCAGCCGCGGCAAAAAGCCTCCCCCCCCACTCGGCCTCCCCCTCCTCTGGTCTCTGGATTTAAAGGTACAGGAACTATTTTTGGGTGTAAGCAGAGGATCATGGAATAGACTATCATAATAAATCACTCCAAGACATACCACCCCTTATTTCATATTGTCTGCTTAATGCCCAAATTAATACATTTTAACTCTAAACAGACATATCTAAACATATATACATATAACTATATACAAATAGTGGCAATAACATTCAGCAACCAGTGGTACATAGGAGTTCCAACATTACAAGCTGTTCTCACTCAAAATCAAATCCCCCTGAGGTACACAACGTGTTTCCCCATCCCTCTGCATTACCCACCAAGTGCAGCCAGGTCCCTGAGAAAAAAGAGCCCCAGAGATGGGTTTGTCTTTGCTCGAGGCAGAATTGATCCAAACAGTCTTTCCTAACATACCCCTCATATGTACCACTGGAACCTCGTCTCCGTCTGCTGTACAGAGGTTTTAGTCTTGGGCAGGGCCAGCTCGGTTAGCGGAGCCTCGGGTGTTGACCAACCAGGTGGCCTTGGCTAAATGCAGCTCCCAATTTTTGAAGGTCCCTCCACCCAGGGCCTTCAAGGTGGTTTTTAGCAGTCCGTTGCACCGCTCAACTTCCCCAGCAGCTGAGGCATGATAAGGAATATG
Organism: Amblyornis subalaris; assembly: GCA_018881555.1. Lineage (NCBI taxonomy): Eukaryota > Metazoa > Chordata > Aves > Passeriformes > Ptilonorhynchidae > Amblyornis > Amblyornis subalaris. The sequence continues at coordinate 4,414 of JACAXG010000823.1, forward strand.
GTACACCCACTCAATACCGTGTTCTCTTGCCCAGGTGTCTATGAGGCTATTTTTGAAATGAGTCCCATTGTCAGACTCAATTCCCTCAGGGGTACCATGCCTCCACAGGACTCGCTTCTCAAGGCCCAGGATGGTTTTCTCAGCAGTAGCATGAGGCACAGGGTAGGTCTCCAACCATCCAGTGGTTGCTTCTACCATTGTGAGCACGTAACGCTTGCCTTGGCGGGTTTGTGGCAGCGTGATGTAATCAATCTGCCAGGCCTCCCCATACTTATATTTGGACCACATTCCACTATACTACAAGGGTTTCACCTGCTTGGCCTGCTTGATTGCAGCGCACATCTCACAATCGTGGATAACCTGGGAGATACTGTCCACGGTCAAATCCACCCCTCGGTCTCATGCCCACTTATAGGTGGCATCTCTGCCCTGATGACCTGAGGCATCATGGGCCCATCAAGCTAGGAATAACTCCCCTTTGTGTTGGCAATCCAAATCAATCTGTGACACCTCGATTTTTTTGCAGCCTGATCTACCTGTTCATTGTTGCGGTGTTCCTTATTAGGCCGACCTTTGGGCACATGGGCATCAACATGGTGGACTTTGACAGTCAGCTTCTCTACCCGTGGCAATGTCTTGCCATTCTTCAGCAGCCCAGATTGGTTTTCCTCTGCGCATCTGTCCCGTCCCGATACAATGGGAGTCAAGAAGGGCTCTTTTGATAGATTCCTTGGATGAAAATCAAGCGCACATGCAGCAATATCATATCTGAGAACTGTTTATTAATAAATGTCCCTGCCAAAGAGCGAATAGAAAAGAGAGAAAGGGGAAAAAACGGACAGAACGTCACCACCAGGATCCCGGGGGCCCTGCCAGCGTCTGCTCAAAGCACACTGCAAGCTGTGGCGTCCACGTGGCTCGGCGCAACTTTCAACCAGCGGCGGGCTGCGTGTCTCTTCTGTCAGTGTGGAGCAGGGTGCGGGAGGTGGCCGTCATCAGGCTCGTGGTGGGGGACGGCTGCGGGCTGCTGTCAGCTGCTCTGTCGGCGAAAGGCAGGGAAGTGGGTGGCAGCCGTTGGCGAACTCGCAGCGGGGATGGCTGCGGGCTGCTGTTAGCTGCTCTGTTGGCGAAGAACAGGCAAGGAACCAAAAATGGCGGGCAGAGCAGGTCGTCGTGGCAACCAGCTGCTCAGAATGCAGCATCAGCAGGGAAGTGGCAGAGCAGGTCATCGCGGTGATAGGCTGCCTCGGGGGTGCGGACAGGAATAGAGGCAGGGAAGAAGCAGGACTGCAGGGAGAAAAAAGCGAGTAAGGGAGGGGACCCCGAGCTGAACCTGCGGCCAAGCCCCTGCTCCCAAGAAACTAAAACATGGTGGAACCCTCGTGGTGCAGTCGACTGCTTTTATGTGCTTTTTCCCAGGCATCTGGGCATCTAGCCCGCCTGCAAGAGGGGTGGCTTACAGCCCAGTCCTGATTGGTTGTTAGGCAAAGTCTCCATGGGGACAGGGCTCCTCTCCATTTTCTTAGCTGCCTCTTGCACATGACAATCTTATAATGTTGAGGCATAGATAGAAATTAAATTGGTTCCTCTACACAGCCAATTGGCCTTTTTCCACCTTTCCAGCCTCCCCCACAGAGCATTGGCTACCATTCACGAGTCAGTGTAAAGGTAGAGCTTTGGCCACTTCTCTCCTTCAGCAATGTCCAAGGCCAACTGGATGGCTTTGAGCTCTGCAAACTGACTCGATCCACCTTCTCCTTCGGTAGCCTCTGCAACTTGTGTGGGGCTCCATACAGCTGCTTTCCATTTTTGGTTCGCCCCCACAATGCGACAGGAACGGTCCGTGAAAAGAGCATATCGTGTTTCATCTGTTGGCAGCTGGTTGTACGGTGGAGCTTCCTCAGCACGCGTCACCTGTTCCTGCTCCTCTTCGTCTGCCAGACCAAAGTTTTCACCTTCGGCCCAATTTGTAATTATCTCTATGATCCCAGGGTGATTTGGGTTTCCAGTACGGGCACGCTGTGTAATCAGGGCAATCCACTTACTCCATGTGGTGTCGTTGGCGTGATGGGTAGAGGGAACCTTTCCTTTGAACATCCACCCCAGCACTGGTATTGGGGTGCCAGGAGAAGTTGTGCCTCTGTGCCAATCACCTCTGAGGCAGCCTGAACTCCTTCATCGGTGGCCAGGATTTCCTTCTCTGTTGGCTTCGGACCCTCTGTAACTTCGACTCCAGAATCCCAGTAGTCGGTCTTGAGTTTCATGAGGTACTTTCTGCCAAAGGCTCCAGGAGACACCATTGTTCCTGGCTGCAGAGTAAAGCACATTCTTTACCTCTGATCTGGTTCTGACTGGAACAACAGCTACCGCATGAGCAATGTCCTGCTTGATCTGGGCAAAGGCCTATTGCTGTTCAGGGCCCCAGTGGAAATCGTTCTTCTTGCGGGTTACAAGATAAAGAGGGCTCACAATCTGGCTGTACTCAGGAATGTGCATCCTCCAGAAACCTATGGCGCCAAGGAAAGCTTGCATTTCCTTCTTGCTGGTCGGCGGAGACATCGCTGTGATATTGTTGATGACTTCGGTGGGTATCTGATGCCGTCCGTCTTGCCACTTCACTCCCAGGAGCTGGATCTCTCGGGCAGGTCCCTTGACTTTACTCTTTTTGATTGCAAAGCCGGCTTCCAGGAGAATCTGGATGATTTTTTCCCCTTTCTCAAATACTTCCATGTGGGAACGGTGCCTGTCCTGGGTTAACCATAAAAGGATGTATTCTATCACCACCCACGTATTTCCTCGATAAGATGGATCGTTCACAGTTACACACCTGGTCCCTGAGGCTGTGCTCATGTGATGTAGGGTGGCACTCCTTATCTCAACTGAGATAACCATTCCGGCCAACAGCAAGCACCACCCATCCTGAGTAGATTATCTCGGTTAATGGCCCATTACCAAACTTGATAAGCATAGAGGAATAGAACTTCAGAACCACCCTGAGTGGATTATCTCGGTTAATGGCCCATTACCGAATCAGATAAAACACCAACCAATAGAATGTCAGAAACTGTTTGCTCCCCATAGAGGCCTCATGTGAGCTCATTGCTGAAGCAACCCATAGAACGTCAGGAAAATCCTTTTCCATTGTGGAAGTCCCTGCCCCTGGGGGAGGTACCAGCCAAGAAACATGACACAAAAGCAGGCTTTGAGATGGGAGAAATCACTCCACTCCACTCTGCTGGACTGGACTCGACTGGTCTACCAGGACTACTCCACTCGACTGGTCTACTTGACTGGTCTCCTGGACTGGGCTACCAGGACTGGACTACCAGACCACTGGACTACCAGACGACTGGAAACCCAGAGGACTCCGGACCACCACAACTGGACCCTTCATCACTGGATACTCAGCGGACCAGGCCTTTCTTTGGGACTACTGCTTTCAACAGGACTGCAACCACTGTGAGGTTGTACCGTGACCCTGTCGGTTTGTTTAGGCTGGTGTTTCTGTATTCCTGCATTTATTTTAACCTTTTCTTTAAAATTGTAATTCTGACCTAAAATCTCTCAAGGTATTTTGTGTGGGGTTAATTTCCCCTGCTGGTTCACATTCAAACCAGCACAGTGCCAAACACATGGCATCCTAACCAAGATTAGAACAAGAGAATGTTAACCCTAAAGGCTCTGCTAATTTGTGTGTTTGCTGAAGGTGCTGTGGGGAAACTCTATTGGTGGAAAATTGTCCCAGTTTAGAAGAAAGGTGTCTGTCAAGGAAGGCAGGAACCTTCCTGGAATAGAAAGGATGCCCCATCCCTTCAAATTTTTATACCCTTAAAATTATGGGGCTTTAAGACAAAGATATGGAAAAAGGAATAACAGTTCTTTACTTAGATGTATAACAAGCTAAACAAACAGCAACAATAAGAAAACAGGGAAAAAACCAATAACAGCCTTTTCTCGCCTGTTCAGCAATGTCCCTTTTTTGGTGTCGTTGTGACCACAACCGGCAGGGGGCGCTGTTGGTTCCCAGGGAGGTGACATCTTCAGTGATCCTCACAGCTGGCAGGGGGCGCTGGGGGGGCCCCAGTGAGGCAGGGCGGGTGCGATGGTTCCCCAGTGGCTGCAGGGGGCCCTGTGGTGCGCACGTGGCAACTTCTCCACGTGGCTTATTGCGGCTTGGGCATGGGGGAGGAGGGGAGGCTGATTCCCTTGTGCAGAAACCACAGCAGATTGCAGTCTCAGAGCCCAACACACAAGGGCAGCCGCGGCAACGCGGCTGGCAGGAGCCACCCAGGAGGTGGCCCCGGTCCCGGGCTTCAGGCAGGAGCAGCCATGGCTGCACGTGGCAGGGCAGGGGTCCGGAAGGAAGCTTCCCCGGTCTCGGGTCTCAGCACAGGAACAGCCGCAGCAGCAGAAAAAAAAAAATGGAGCAGGCAGACTGAAGCCGACGAGCCGGGTTACAGTGCAGCAAAGCAGCCGACTGCTCCCGGCAAAACACCGACTGTTCTCTGTTCCTAACCGGGCACAGACCAACCCACCCCCAGCTAAGAGACAGCTAAGTCACAATGTAGCAGTACCCCGGCACGATACACACACACCTCGGCACACGTGGTGCTGCTGCTCTGATCCCCGACCGGGAAGAGAGAGAGCAACTCCCGGCCCCACCCCCACCAGGATCCCAGTCAGGCTCACAAGCATCGTGATACCCCCGAGCCGGGAAGGGGGAGGGGGAAGAAAGAGAAAACAATAACAATTTTTGGGCACAACCTGGATATGGGATAACAATCCCCAAGACAAAAATCCACCGTATGCGTGTGACTTATTGTGATTGAAAACAATCACATGCATGGAATGCTTGAGACATGTCTTGTGTGTTACAAAATTAGCACAGGCCCTAGGGTCCGATCAGAAGTCAGCGGTTTATCTGTAACAAAATTAAAAGGAAGTTCTCATGGGAAGAGACAGACTAGAGAGAAAAAACATCTGCAGAGCTAAAAACTATAACACTGTATCACTGTGTCTTTTTTCCATTGCCGCTATATTTATTTTTTATATTTAGATTTTTCTTTGCATTTGATACCATCACCAATATTTGGTGAGCCTCAAGGTGCGAACCGGTGGCAGGGGACTTTTCGGCGAACCACAATCCGATGTGGGACACATTGCCAGCACATCCTATAAAATTAGGACAGTGGTATTTGCTGGACAAAAACCACGGTATTGTGAGTATTATATCATGGGACAGAGGGTTTCCCAGGAGCATTGACTTGACTTAATAGTGTTTTAACAGCTTCTCGGCACTACAGGACATAAAATCTCTGATAAGCAATTAGAGCAACTGTCGCAAGTGTCCCAAGAAATACGACATAGAGTCCAGAGAGAACAAAGCGATGTCAGCTTTAATTAATTAATTATAATTATACAGAGCGGCTTATATCCCTTAGCTTGCTTGAAGTTTACAGAAATGTCAAGAGTCTATTGGACCCTTGGACAAGCACCTACCAAGTTCATTGGTCAGTTCTAACAACACCTATTCCAAAATATTTATCTAAGCAAGAATGATAACAAAGCGCATCTGCACAAAACTTAGTTAATTTACAAGAGCTCCTAGAATTGTTTATAATAGTTTTGCTTGGGAAAAGAGAGACAGAGAGAAGTCTCACGAAAACGCTGGGAGAGTTAGAAGGCCTCTCTGCCGACAGCTTTTCAGCAGCCACAAGCAACTTTTATTACTGGTTAAAGAACACTGTGGCTGGTTTCGAAATGAGGGGACCTTTGATATTAAGTTATGGGAACGTGTGGGGGAGCATTTACGAACACGAAAAGACTTAGGTGTTTCGATTCCTGATGGGGTACTAATAATGTGGAGATTTCTCATGCGTGCCTTAGAGCCCCTATGCATAACAGAGGCAGGAGACGATGAAAAGGACACTGATAATGAACCAGATGAGGATGTCTTACCGTCAACTCCTGTTAATCCTGGAAAGGAGCCAGACCTGTATCCTCCTGTGTTGGTTTTGCAGGGCCTGGTTTCTGGAAGCGGGGGGGCCACAGAGGTGGCTTCTGTGAGAAGCTGCTAGAAGCTTCCACCATGTCCAGCAGAGCCAATCCCTGATGGCTCTGATGATGGACGTGCTGCTGGCCAAGGCTGGGCCAATTAGAGATGATGGTAATGCCTCTGTGATAACATATTTAAGAAGAAATCACAACAAAGTCTGTTGCACCACTCAACTTTCCCAGCTGCTGGGGCATGATAAGTGTCAGAGACAGGATATAGTCTTTATCGAGACATCTTGAGGAGTTTGGAATCTTGGGGAAGGGGGAGGATTGGGCCCCACTCTAGTGGGACAGCACCCCACGCCCATACCCCTGCCCTAGTCCTGCAGTGCCTGTCCATCAAGAGACACTGGAAGCAGACCCTTGGTGTCACCTTACCCACCCCTGAGTGACCAAGACAGGAGAGGTCCCACCTGGAGGGGCAGGCCCGGGGGCGGGGCCAAGGGTTTAAGAAGCCATCGCCATGTGGCTTCGCCCTTTTTTTCACCTACCTCCATCTTGGAGAAGTTCACTGCTGGAACCAGGTGTTGGTAGCTATGCCTGTTTTCCTCTCTTTCTTCTTTTTCTAACTTTCTTCTCACGGAACATAACATCGGATGGGCTGTAAGGTTTGTTCTGTTTAATGGGCTAAGTTTATGCCAGGAAAAGTGATATTGTGTACCCTTTACTCTTTTGCCAATGTTTCCTAATTTTCAGTAGTTCTGCCAGTAAACTTTTGTTTGTTATTTTTACCTCTTGGGAAAATTTTGGTTGAATTTTCTCCTTGCGCCTACCCAGAGAAGAGAATCTTGGTTCTGTCCCAGGGTTTTGGGTAACCTGGGGTGTAACAATAAGGAATATGGTACACCCACTCAATACCATGTTTTCTAGTCCAGGTGTTTATAAGGCTGTTCTTGAAATGAGTCCCATTGTCAGACTCACTTCTCTCAGGGGTACCATGCCTCCACAAGACTTGCTTTTCAAGGCCCAGGATGGTTTTCTCAGCAGTAGCATGAGGCACAGGGTAGGTCTCCAACCATTCAGTGGTTGCTTCTACCATTGTGAGCACGTAACGCTTGCCTTGGCAGGTTTGTGGCAGTGTGATATAATCAATCTGCCAGGCTTCCCAATATTTATATTTGGACCACCTTCCACTATACCCCAGGGGCTTTACCCACTTGGCCTGCTTGATTGCAGTGCACGTCTCACAATCGTGGATAACCTGGGAGATACTGTCCACGGTCAAATCCACCCCTCGGTCTTGTGCCTGCTTATAGCTGGTGTCACGGTTTGGACAAACTTAGGAGGAAGACTCAAAGAGTCTCCTCTACAGAAGATAGGGTTCTAAAACTCCCTTCCCCGCACCTTCAGAATTTCTCGGAGGAAAGTGAAAAAAAAAACCTGTTTATTTAACAAACCAGCTGCTGGGGGGAGTGCACGCAGGCACCAGGGGAAGGAAAGGAAAAAATAAAAAATGAATAATGTTAGATTATAAACCTCTCGTGGTGAAGAAAACCTGGATGAATTCAGAGTCCTTTTTCTGGGTGTGGTTTTCTGCTCTGTCTCTCTGAAGCTGGCGTACAGTGTAGCCCCTCTCCGGGCCCGGGGTGTAGGCCTCCTGGTGATGGTATGTAGAAGGGAGCCCAGTTGTCTGTTGTACAGTTCCAAAGGAAGAAGGAGAAAAAACCATAGTCCAAGGCTAGGAGACTAGCCGAAAAAAACAAAATGAGGGGAAAAAAACAGAAAGAAAAGTCCCCAACTCTCTGTCTCTCTCTCTTGAGAAAAACACAGGGCCGAGAGAGCTAAGAAAAAGAAAGTAAAGTGCTCTCTATCTCTCTCCTGAGAACAACAAAAGCTGAGAAAAACTGGCTAGAGGAGGGGAAAAAAAAGTGTTCCCTTCGCCTTCTGCTACAGAAAAAAAACGGCTGCCGCAGCAGTAGTGATAAGTAAAGAATGTAAATATCCTTGAAGCATTCAAAACACAGGGCCTGGCTTCTCAAGCCAGCTTAAAGATACAGAGTTAATATTTTGCATTAAGTAGGCGATTGGGATATATAGCATCATAAAGTCACCCCAAGACTGTTGGCATCTCTGCCTTGGTGTACTGAGGCATCATGGGCCCATCGAGCCAGAAAAAAGTCTCCCTTGTGTTGCCAATCCACATCAGTCTGTGACACCTTGATTTTTGCAGCCTGATCTACTTGTTCATTGTTGCGGTGCTCCTCATTAGGCTGACCTTTGGGCACATGGGCATCCAAGTGGGGGACTTTCACAGTCAGCCTCTCTACCCGAGTGGCAATGTCTTGCCATTTCCCAGCAGCGCAGATTGGTCTTCCTCTACACAGCCAATTGGCCTTTTTCCACCTTTCCAGCCACCCCCACAGAGCATTGGCTACCATCCACGAGTCAGTGTAAAGGTAGAGCTTTGGCCACTTCTCTCCTTCAGCAATGTCCAAGGCCAACTGGATGGCTTTGAGCTCTGCAAACTGACTCGATCCACCTTCTCCTTCGGTAGCCTCTGCAACTTGTGTGGGGCTCCATACGCCGGCTTTCCATTTTCGGTTTGCCCCCACAATGCGACAGGAACGGTCCATGAAAAGAGCGTATCATGTTTCCTCTGTTGGCAGCTGGTTGTACAGTGGAGCTTCCTCAGCACGCGTCACCTGTTCCTGCTCCTCTTCATCCGCCAGACCAAAGTTTTCACCTTTGGGCCAATTCGTAATTTTTTCCAAGATTCCAGGGCAATTTGGATTTCCAATACAGACACGCTGTGTAATCAGGGCAATCCACTTACTCCATGTGGTGTCGTTGGCGTGATGGGTAGAGGGAACCTTTCCTTTGAACATCCACCCCAGCACTGGTAGCCGGGGTGCCAGGAGAAGTTGTGCCTCTGTGCCAATCACCTCTGAGGCAGCCTGAACTCCTTCATAGGTGGCCAGGATTTCCCTCTCTGTCGGGGTGTAGTGTGGAAGCAGATGACCTGTCAGTCAGTCTTGTGGACATTGATGTGGACACAATTCCTGTATTTCCTTAAGAAATCAGTTATGCCTGTGAGAAACTCAGTCTGTACCCGTGAGAACTCTGGAACTGGTAGAAGTTAGAAGCACAATAACAGAAAGATAAAATTGCACCTGCACTAGGGAGTCTTTTTAGTTGGTATGTGTTTTAATAATAGGCAATAAGTAGCTTTGTAAACAGGCCAGAAATAGATGGCCAATAGTGTTATATTGTTGTTAGCTGCAGCCAATTAACTTAAGACATGTACGCTGGAAAATACTATAAAGAGGCCTCATATTATTAAAAGCCGGCCGGCCATTACCTACAACTATATGTGTGTGTGTACTGTGTGTCATGATCAACTCTACAGCGACATCTGGTGACCCCTGATGTGATTGCATCACTCGTGCAAGGCTACCTAGAGTGGCTACGCTTTAGGCTGACTGCAGCAGCCAGATCCGTGGATATGGAAGATATCCCAGCGCAACAAGAGTAGCAGGTACAGCTACCAGTCCAGACGAATTTGCAACCCATGAGGTGAGCGCACCTGGGGGCAATATAGGTTCACAGGTTTCACAGGAAGAGAAAGCTATATTAAATATTTGGACTCTTATGTTAGGCAAATGAGCTATACAATATGATAAGCACTCTTTAAAAGTTCTCTTATTATGGTGCAAAAGCCAAGGCTTGGAGGCTACACTGGAGAATGCATTTAGTGTGAAAACTTGGGAGAAAGACGGACAGCTCCTTTTAGAAGCAGGGTCCCACCACAATGATACTGCTATATCTTTGATGCCGTCATGGAAAACACTGTTAGATACTTTGAAACTGGTAGTGAAGGAGCGAGAGGGGACTCCACCTACCTCCGCAGACAAAGGGGAACCAGGCGTGGCAGAAGGGCAAAAAGCAGGGACAGACAGTTCTACCTCGGCGCAGATGGCTAATGCCAGCAAACAGTCGCGTGAGGTGGTGTCAGTCGAATCTTCTTTGCGAGATCTGGGAAAGGCAGACTCTCCACAAACAGAAACCCAGGCGGACGCGCCCCCAGGGATGTATCCCAGGGAAGCGGGCTGCGCCAGTCCCTCTGTAGCATCTGCCTCCCCTCCACCCAGCGATCCGACTCGCGCTTTGCAATCGCCACGGGACGAACACCCCCGCTGCCTTCCCTGCCCTTGCGGCTGTCCTGCCCATGAGGCTGAGGTCCGGGGTGAGACCCCGGCCGAACTCGACACTGGGTGTGGCTCTGTGCCTCCAGACGACCCAAGGGTGAGCCACGCTGCCTACCCGCCGGTGCCCAGGGGTGGCTAGGGGGAGGAAAAGAAGCAGCCCGCGTTGGACGCCCCTCCTACTTCTAGCATCTCGGTGCCGTGGGAGGCGGCGCTGCCTGTCCGCTTTTCGAGTGGGCTCGCCTCCACACGATATCTCGGTGGTCCGTTCTCGGCACGCTTTCCCATGGCCTCCCCCGGCGCTTCGCTTCCGGGTGGTGCTACGTCACTGCAGTGCCCAGGTGAACTGGCGCGTGCCTATTCGTCAAACAAACCTACGTCACGGCAATGCCGTGGCACCTGCATTTAGCCCCGGTTCTGACACAGCCTGCTTCGGCCCGGCGTTCCCTCAGCTGCCGACCCCTACCCAGGGACGGCTGAAGCGACTGAGAGAGCCAGCCCCAGTTATAGACCTTGCAGACTCCAGTGCAGGTGGGCCGTCTTCCCGGCCGCCTGCTGACCCTCCGGAGGATGTGTTTATAATTCAATCTGTTTCTCTGACAGTTTCTGCATATGACCCAGTCAGTTTTTGGAAACGCATGAAAGCCCTGGCCGTTGCTAACTGTTATAAATGAACACGTAGGCTGAAATTTTAGTAACGTAATATTGAATATTTATTAGTAGAACAAAGGCAAACACAGTGCTGGGCGCTTGGCAAATCTTGCCAGAGGCGCAATTCCATTCATTTTACTGTGAGCTTAAGTACCTTTTTTGGACTGTTGCATATTCATTAGGCCCAAAAGGTAATTTACACTTCACTCAATTCCCCCCTTCTTGATTCCTGCCCACCCCTCCACCAGCACGACGCCTGTTTGGGGATGGTGGACGTCTTGTGTTATTTCAGGATTAGGAGTATCTGTCTTTCTTCTTGATTTGTAGTTGGCACTTCCTCTGGGAAATGTGAGTTTTCGATGCGATAACAGCCTTCTTGACATTCTTGTGAGATCTGGTAAGATAACAAACTCCAGGATGTATGCAGTTTATCTTTTGTTTTCTTGAATTGTCTTGTTAGCTTAAAGATATTTATTACCATGTTTTGTCAGATTAAGGATATTTATTACCATGTATCTATTACAACTATTTCAAAGTTACCATTCACTCTAGTCTTGTTTCTACTTAACTATATTTTATTATTTCTACATACCATATTTTACTATTTCTACATAGCACATTATCGTTGGTAAAAGTTAAATTCATATATGCGAAAGCCAACATTATCATTCACTTATCCATTACACTAACGGTGATCTTGAGATGGCAGATCTTATNCATGTCTCCCTCTCACCCCCCCGGTGTCTCCCCCTTTTTGTCCCCCCCCCCAGGGTACTGGTTCGGGGTGGAGCTGGACTCGGCCGGGGGCAAACACGACGGCTCCGTTTTCGGGGTGCGTTACTTCACCTGCCCCCCCAAACACGGCGTCTTCGCGCCCCCCTCCCGCGTCCAGAGGTACGGGGCGGGGGGGGGTAGGGGGGAGTTTGGGGGGGGGGGGGGGGGGGGGGGGCGGGGGGGGACAGGCTCCAGACCAGTATGCACCTTGTAAATGGCAGGTGCTCTCAGACTTACGCAAGTTAGCTGCAAAGCACAGCTTGGCATCTGCTGATGTTACAAAGATGCTTGGATTTCTAGCTTCTGAGGAGATGACACCTTTTGATATGAAGCCGATAGCAAAATTGCTTTGCTCTCAGGTTCAGTACGTCATGTTTGAATCCATCTGGAGACGATTTGCCGAAGAAAGGTTGCTGACCAACCTCGAGCTGCCACAGGATGATCCTAGATTTGGGGCAGGTGTACCTCAGCTGATGGGACTGCCTCCTATAGGAGAACCACAGCTACAGGCCCGTCTGCATCCCCTTATCTTGGCTCGGGCTAGAGACATGGCTTTGCAGGCGATGCTGCAGGTTGCAAACTTGTCTGCACCCTCACAGAGATATGCAACAGTGAAGCAGGGGGCTAAAGAGCCCTACATGCAATTTATCGAATGTTTGCAAGGAGCACTGGAGAAGCAGGTTACAAATTTCCAGATAAGAGACCAGTTGATGCTGCAATTGGCTAGAGACAATGCAAATGACAACTGTAGAAGAGCCATAGAAATGTTACCAAAAGCAAATCCTACTTTAGAAGAAATGGTAGATGCCTGTGCTAAGGTAGGAACTGCTTCTTTCAAAATGGCATTACTGGTTGATTCCCTCTCAGCTACAGCCAAGGTAAACTCTCATTGCTATGGCTGTGGGCAGCAAGGTCATATGAAAGCAAATTGTTCACGCAGAAATCAATCAAATGGCATATAAAAAAATTCGAAAGGAGCAACTAAGGCAGAAAATTGTGGTAGATGTGGAAAACCAGGATATGATGCAAACCACTGTAAATCTAGATTTCATGTGAATGGACAATCTCTCATATACCAGGGAAACGGGAAGAAGAGCACGAAAGGGAAGCACACTGACACAAGCCCTTCCCCTGCCAGCACTCCCAGTGCAAGCTTATGTGACCGACTCATCGGAAAAACGAGAGGGTCATCTGGCTTGGATGTTTCCACGGCCAAAACAGTAACCTTAAATTCGTCACAGGTGCATAAGATCCCCCTAGAGGTGTGTGGGCCTATAGGGCGAGGACTAAGTGTATTGTTAATAGGGAGATCAAGTGCAACATTGCAAGGTATTTTTGTGCATCCAGGGATTGTGGATGCTGATTACATGGGACAAATCCATGCTATGGTATCAACACCTACCCCTCCTCTTACTATACCAGCTCAGACCCATATTGCTCAACTTGTGCCTTTTAAGTCTTGTGTCCCAAAAACAGACTCCAGACTATGTGGGGATCAAGGGTTTGGATCGACAGGACCACCTCAAGTGTATTGGGCTCAACATATACTGGACCATAGATCACAAATGGTTTGTACTGTGACGATGCAAGGTATGACTCCATCACATATAGCAATCAAGGAACTGATAGACACAGGAGCTGATGTTACTATCATATCAACTACTGCATGGCCACCCTTGTGGCCTGCAGCCCCAGTGGGATCTGCCGTTGCTGGCCTTGGTGGCGCTACACAAAGCTACCTGAGTAGCAACCCTGTGTTAATCAAGAACCCAGAGGGACAAACGGCTACTGTCCGTCCTTACATCACTGTGGCACCTCAATCTATGGGGACAAGATGTCCTGGCAGCTTGGGAGGTGACTGTGGGGACAAATTTTTGATTGGGGCCACTGTGAAGAAGGGCGCAAAGTACCCTACCTTACCTTTACAATGGCTCACAGAGCAACCTATCTGGGTTGAGCAGTGGCTCCTGACAAAAGAAAAGTTAGCCGCCCTTCATGAATTGGTCCAGGAACAATTGCAGCAAGGACACATTGAATCTTCTACTAGCCCTTGGAATACACCAGTGTTTGTGATCAAAAAGAAGTCAGGAAAATGGAGGTTGCTCCATGACTTACGCTGAATTAATGCAGTGATAGAGAGCATGAGTGCTCTGCAACCTGGGATGCCATCTCCCACGATGCTACCTGCTGAATGGGACATGTTGATCTAAAAGATTTCTTTTTTACCATTCCACTGCATTCAAAAGATATTCCAAAATTTGCATTTACAGTGCCATCTGTCAACCATGCTGAATCTGTGAAGCAATATCAATGGAAGGTGTTGCCACAAGGTATGAAAAATAGCCCAACTGTCTGCCAATGGTACGTAGCACAAGCTTTATCAACAATTAGGAAACAATTCCCTGGGGCTTATTGCTATCATTACATGGGTGATATACTGGTAGAAACTCCCACAAAAAGAGACCTGTTGCAAATTGAACCACATTTACTTAGAGCACTGCAAAATTATGGCTTGCAGGTAGCTCCAGAAAAGGTGCAACAACAACCCCCTTGGAAATATCTGGGAGTGAAAACACTTGACCAAAAAATACAGCCACAGAATGTTCAGTTTGAAAAATCAATTCGAACCTTGAATGATGCACAGAAACTTCAGGGCACCATAAATTGGTTATGACCATATTTAGGTCTAACCACTGTGTGTTGATAGAGCAATACAGAGTTCCCAGGCAGATGCAAAGGAGAGCTCTTTATTACAAAAACCAAGCTTTTTTAAGCAGTTAGCCATTATCAGAATACATACCATTGAAACACAACAAACAATAATTCAACCAGTCACCATAAGCCACGAGGTGATCATGCGAAAGTTATGTAACTTGTTTTCTCTACTTCTAAGTTAGCTGAGCTCGTTCCCAGAGGCCTTTTTACTTAGCCGAAGTAACAGAAATGAATCATGATTTTACAAGGGTAACAAGGCCTTCATTTTGCAAGGTTTTACCTATCCGCAATATCTCCCCCTTTCTTTGTTTTTTGTGCAAAGAGTTTGTGCACCCAAGTGCCAAAACAGTCCGCACCTCTAAAGCCATTATCTTATGAAGACTGGAATTGATCATTTGTTGCACACAAGATAAGATACATAGAATACAGATCACAATCAATAAAGATCCATCCAAAACAACTGTGGCACTGGCAAAGAGACCCACATCATGGGAAAACAGAAATAGTGTCCAATGTCCCCAGAAAGAGAGCTGCTTCTTCTGCACTTGGAAGTTACTGGCTACTGTTCCAAAGCTCATATGGCTGGAGCTCAGGGGCCATGCTGTTTAGGCAGGAAGGAGTCCCTTGGCTGGAAACACTGACTTTACATTACCTGCATGTCCTTCTCGGCTACGAGGGCTGGACAGTGATTGGATCATTTTTCCTCTCATGGGGCCTCGTCTTCTCGGAGGTGATCGATGTTTGTCCAGTTGAGCAGGTGACCACTTTAGACCTGTTGGCAATAAAACACATGCGTACCTTCTCCCCTAGGTTAGTAAACCAGCTGGGCCTTGCCATTGCACACCCGATTGTGGATCCTTACGTAAAACTTCTATAAACTGGTTCTGCACATGCAAATCTTCAGGGCAGTATCGCTCTGCTGGGAATCAAAATTGATGGAATGCCTGCAAAAACTTTAGTGTAAATAGTGCATTATGTAAATGTTTCTGAGGAGCCACATTCCCCCTTCTTTGTTGTTTTTGATAACATATGCATCTCTCACCATGAACATGAAGGCACCATAAAAGTAAGACAATACATGTAATAAAGCAAGAAACTCACATCGAGCAGAAGTAAGCAAGGTAATACATGTAATCATTAGCACACGAGAGAAAACATAGTGATTTAGAACAACACATCATCAATTGCCTAAATACTGTAGCATCACCCAGTGTCTGCAATAGCTGGCGAGCCCTGTGTCAGTGTGAGGACCTAAAGAACCTTCCCGGACAAGGTTCCCAAGAGTACCTCTGTCGGGACCCTGAGATTAAATAATCATAACCTTTCGGTATTAACAGGTGATGATTTTCAAAAGCACATGGTATTTGATCTGAGGCCTTGGGAAAGACTCTCCTTATCTAATGATAACACTAGAATTACTACTCTGTAATTAAAAAGCAACTTGTTATATCACTAGGTGAAATATGTAGAAATGTAGAAAATTAAGTTTATAAGTTTGTAACAAGATGGAGGATTTTGAGTGTGGGTTTATACTTCTTTCTTCCTTCTTCTTCACAAATCTAGGTAGTTTAACCATTCGTGCAGAAAAGCCCGCATTGCGGATGCTAAATGGACAGTCACTAGATTATAAGTAAAACATGTTAGTTGGCAATCTATAATTGGGTAAAGTAAGCTTTAAATAACCTTAGAACTCACAGTTCGAAGCCATTTTCCACCTTCCTAACTTAGAGAACGCTCTGTGCTACTGTGCTACAGATAAAAACTTAATAAACAACCTGATTAGAAAGACATCTCAGCACCTCCTGCATTTCATTCCAAACTCTAAGCAAAGAACTCCCAATATAACAAAAGAAGAAACGGAAACAGTAATTTTAATATACCTTGAAAGGGGATCCAGCTTTTAGAAGGCCAGATCGACAAGCCAAAGTGACTTGATTACATTTTTAGGGCAGAAACACCTGGGTCTGCTGGCATAAGTCCGACGAGGGAGGGCCAGGGCTTGGCCAGAGCCAAGGCCTTAACTGGAAGGGCTTCCCTAACATATCCTACAGACAAACCTCTATCAATGGCAGTTGGGAAAGTTTCTTGAAAGCATATCGTCCTTGCAAATAACTACACCATGGTGTGTAAAAGTCTGTACAGCAGCCGGCTTTGTCATATATCTCTAGCTAAGCAGTCAATGGTACCTTGAACAAACTGCAAACAAACAAAAGAATGCATATGTGTAACATTAAATAACATCGTGGGGATAATGTCCATTATGAAAGGTCAGTGAATTCACGTTATAACAATAATAACAGAAGCAGAATCATTAATACAGCAACAGTAACTGCTTCTAAAAAACCGAGAGTATAGTCTTCCACACATCTATGCATATATAACAATTAAGGCAAAATAAAAGCAAGAGAGAAAGCACTAAACAGCTTACAATTATTGATATCCATAACTCAGAATTGTTACTCATTTTTCTGTGTCACCTGTAGAAGATTAAACAGCGAAGAGTGTTATAAATAATTATCTCAAGTGACCAATGTAGAACACTTACACCCATAAAATTATCAACAAAAAATAAGGATCTAAGAAACTGCATCTTCACGTTTTCATACAACTCATTATCTCATATTCTGAAATAATTGCTTACCAAGTCTCTATCATAACTGCTTCAATCAGTTCCATCTCATCTCTATAACAAAAGAACTGTATCTTTCAAATTAAATGAACATATTTCAACAGAACTTAAAGTTAACGTCACTCAAACTTAACGTCACTTAAACGTAACAGAAAGCAACCTAACAGCTTAAGCATAATCTCGCTGAAACTGAACAAAAAGTAATCTTAATAAAACTTAACAGGACGTAAAGTAACAGAACTTAAACCCAACATCACTTAAATTTAGCAACACTTAAACTGAACAGAATGTAAAATTAACATCATTTGGACTTTGCAGAACTTAACAGAACCCAGAATTAACATCTTTTAACAAAACTGAGGTCAGAATTGAGTGTTCCTTTAAAAGTCCCAGATACAATAGAATTTAACTCATCTTGGTTCCATTGTTACAAGAAAGCTACTGAAAATTTGTCACACAACAGTCAAACATCAATGAACAATATGCAAGCAAACAACTGATTAGTAAACAAGATAGCAGCAACATGGATTTGCTGGAGAGATTATAAAAGTGTGGCAAATATGCTGTGATTTTACATAATTTAGTTGTGAAAATAGCTCATAGTAACTGCAAACAACTGAAAAACATCCATTCACAGTCAGGACTTTTCTAGTACAAGCACAGTTCTGCATGATTTTCCAAATTGCAGCTGTACTCCAAAAATGACAACATTGCATGCCTTGGCAAATTACATTTAAAACTAGATCAGGTAAGACTGCTTTCCTGTGATTTTCAGTACAATAGATTTGACCTTGGACTATTAAAGCGAATGGAATATAAGCATCTAAGGATCAAACATCAATTGCCTAGTTATATAATASTGCCATAAGTTTTGCATATGTAACTCTTAGGCCAGTGGGKGTGTAAGACTGACACATATATGTAAAACAGCTACAAAGTGATGGTTTCAGATGATTTTAAGAAGTGTGGCAATGTTTGTTCCACCTGTGATCTATCAATGAACTTAATCTGTTCTGATATCAAGCTCAATTTCAATTCATAAGTAGCAAGGAAGAATAACTACTTGATTTACTAAATAGCTGTATTTACTCAAAATGCTGTCACATGTGTCTTTGTGGTGAAAGAATCACAGCAAAACTACAGGCAAAGCTAGCACAATCCTGCCTGCTTTCCACAGTGGAAAGTCGTGAGCTAATTATATATAAACCTTGAACAGTTTTTGCAGATAACAGTAATGAGGAAAGGAGGAAAGGAATGCCACAATTAATTGGGCACCTAAGCCTGCCATGGGCCTCATCTGGCTAAGTGAGCCCAGTTATTGTCATCAATCATGCAATGCTTTGACGTCCAGGCTTCAAAGTTAATTGCCGTGTTTCACATTTTGTTCCATTAGTGTCTATGCTATACATTTCTAAGGAGAGGCCTACAGCATTTTTCCAAAGGACCACAATATCTTGCAAATATGAATCTTGCCATCTGCAAACTAAAATGTTATCCACCTAGCAAGGAATGATGTTTCTGAGGGTTCTCAAATATCTTCCCAGGCATGCTAATTTCTGTGGTAACAGCCAACACCATTATAAGTCAGCAAAGAATCAGTATTAAGTCAGCCTAATCAGACTTCTAAATCAGAATCTTTGAAAGGGCAGCACATATCTCACACGAAAAGTCTCACTAACCATGCAATACACCAGCATGTTCACTGAAAAATTCACTCTTGCCAAGCACTACTAAAGCAGAGAATCACAGATGATGTCATTTGCCTGGAGAAACACGTTACATTCACAGAGATAACTCCAAATCTCTCCAATAAATAAACCTGTCAGAATTCAGAGTTCACTGAAAATACAAAGTTAGTTTAAACAGGGATCCGGTCAAAAATGCCTTAAATATTGGAAAGATAGTCCATGTGCATTCTAGGTCTTGAGTACAGACACCATCACCTGTTAGCTGAATGACAAACACAGGAGGTTGCATTTGTTGTAAAGTACACTGAAATATCTCTATTTTAACATTGATCCTTGGCATTTTTGATAGCAAGGAATGCATCAGCATTCCTCATGAGTCCCAAGTCAGGATGGCTATCCCTGGCCAGCTGCATCTGGGCAAACGGGGGCCGGCAGGGCTGGCCCGGGCAGGGGGGGCGCTTAAAGAGGCTGAGAGCAGGGGGGCTCCTGCTAGTGAAGCAGCGGCTGGGCAGGGCCGGCATCGCAGCTGGCGAAGGAACCACTGCCGGGGGAGCTGGCAGAGCAGAAAGCATTTGCGGGGGAGGGGCCGGGGCCGGAGAAGCGTGCTGCAGGGCAGCTGTTACGAGGCGGGCCAAGGGGGAGAGCCGTGCTCCGAAGGAGGGGCCTACTCCAAGGGGGAGCACCTTGCTCCGAGGGGGAGAGCCTTGCTCCGAGGGCGGCCATTGCCCCGGGGGTGCACTGAAGGAGACTGGGGGCGGCCGAAACTGCTGGGGGCCACCGAAAGAAGCTGTGGGCCGTGGGGGGCCCAGGGGCGCCAAGACTGCTGGGGGTTGGCGAAAGGAGCTGTAGGCGGATGGGGGCCATAGCTAGTGCCCATAATGTCACGCATGTTGTGAGTTCGTTAGTCCAAATTGAGGATCGATCCTTTCCCTGGATCCAGTTCTTGGATTTGTGCCCGGGTTCATTATCGGTAGCTCGTCCAGCAGTTCCTGGAGCAGCTACGAGGGGAATTTTTAATATCAAAGCGTCTCTCATGTCGGAGACAGATATAGGGTTGTCTAACTCGTAATGAAAGTCTCCAATGTGGAGAATGTTTTTGCAATATCCTTAAGGTGGACTGATGGTACCGGAACACCCACCGGGGTCTGGCATACTCACGGTCCCGTGGTTCTTTGTCCAGCGAATACCAGTGACCTGACCTTGTAGGCTGTGCTGGCATTTTGCTCTCCATCAGATTGTAGTTCGCAGATAAAAGTCCTCTGTTGTAGCCCGGCCTGGACTCTGCTTTCTGCCTGCAGTGCAGGGGTCCAGGATCGTAGGGATCGCTTGGCTGGGTTGCAGTGTATTTCTTCATTGGAATCTGATGTTCCATTGTTCTGGGTTCGTGAGGCTTCGTCCCTGGAGGCAGTCCAAGCCTTCACGGCAATCCGATGTTCCGATGTCCCTGTTCGGGTGCCAGATGTGTCGATAGAGCGATACAGAGTTCCCAGGCAGATGCAAAGGAGAGCTCTTTATTACAAAAACCAAGCTTTTTTAAGCAGTTAGCCATTATCAGAATACATACCATTGAAACACAACAAACAATAATTCAACCAGTCACCATAAGCCACGAGGTGATCATGCGAAAGTTATGTAACTTGTTTTCTCTACTTCTAAGTTAGCTGAGCTCGTTCCCAGAGGCCTTTTTACTTAGCCAAAGTAACAGAAGTGAACCATGATTTTACAAGGGTAACAAGGCCTTCATTTTGCAAGGTTTTACCTATCCGCAACACCACTGCACAATTATCTCCATTATTCAATATTCTCAAAGGTGACCCAGACTTGGCCTTACCAAGGAAGTTGACCCCTGAGGCAGAACAAGGGCTGAAACAGGTGGAGTGGGCTATTACATATTGTCAGGTTTACCGAGTGGACCTGACCGTTGATATCGTTGTGTTTCTCATCACTCCAGACTCTCATCCTACAGGTATTATTGGACAATGGAATGAGCAATGGTCTGATCCTTTGCACATTCTGGAATGGGTCTTTTTGCCTCATAGACCTAAGAAAACAGCACCCACACTGTTTGAACTACTTGCCCAATTGATTATCAAATGTTGACAGAGATGCCTACAATTGATGGCTAAAGATCCTGCTAAAATTATACTTCCTGTTCAACAAGAATATTTTGAATGGTGCTTTGCCAGCAGTGCTCCTCTGCAGAGTGCACTGCAAAACTTTTTGGGACAGATTCTTTATCATCTGCCCAGCCATAAATTGCTGCAAATGGCAAAATCCACCAGTTTGTCTTTATGGCCAAAAAGCAGCCATGTGCCGGTGCAAGGACTCACTGTTTTTACTGATGGATCAGGAAGAATGGGGACTCGCTGTTTTTACTGATGGATCAGGAAGAATGGGGAAGACCATTGTCACCTGGAAAGATGAGCCTGGATGGCAGACGCTGAAAGGCTATGAGTCAGGCTCTGCTCAGCTTGTTGAATTTAAAGCTGTAGCCATGGCATTTCAATGCTTTTCTGATTTACCGTTGAATCTTGTTACTGATTCCGCTTATGTTGCAGATATTACACAGCGTCTTGACTGTTTGCTTTTAAAGGAAGTTAATAATGCTTCTCTTTTTTCGCTGCTGAAAATCTTGTGGTGTGCAATTCAGAATCGCACCCATCCTTATTACATTTTGCACATAAGAAGCCACACCAATTTGCCAGGATTTATAGCAGAGGGGAATGCCAGAGCTGACAAGCTAGCTAATCCCGCATGGATGACACCTCAACCTGACAAGTTAGCACAAGCCAAAGCCTCACATGACTTTTTCCACCAAAGTGCACGTACTTTGCAGAAGCAATTTTTGCTAACACCTACTGAGGCTCGTGACATTGTTAGTTCTTGCTCTGATTGTCAGGGATTTGCCACACCTTTACCGGCAGGTGTTAACTCTAGAGGCTTACACGCTTTGCAAATTTGGCAAACAGATGTTACCCATATTGCTGAATTTGGTCATTATAAATATGTGCATGTCTCTATTGACACCTTTTCTTCTGCCATGCAGGCATCCGCACATACTGGAGAAACGAGTAGTGATGCTATTGCTCATTGGCGATTAGCCTTTGCTGTTCTAGGTGTGCCTTATTCTGTGAAGACGGACAATGGTCCTGCATATGTCTCTCAGAAGATGCGACGGTTTTTGCAACTGTGGGGTGTGACACACAAACTCGGTATCCCGCATTCTCTGGTCAAGCTATTATCAAACACGCTCCTGGTTATTTGAAACGTGTTTTGGAAAAACAAAAAGGAGGAATGTGTGGAGAAACCCCGCAGAGTCGTCTGACAAAAGCTTTATATACAATTAATCATTTAACAGTACCACCAAATTCTAATAATCCTGTACTTTTGAATCATTTTTTCTCGTTGCAGTCTATGAGTGAGACACACCTGTCCCGAGCAAAAGTATGGGTACGAGATTTAGTCACTAACAAGTGGGAAGGCCCGTGGGACCTTGTCACTTGGGGGCGCCGGTATGCTTGTGTTTCCACAGATACCGGTGTCCGGTGGATACCTGCGAGGTGTGTTCGCCCTGATTTGCGACATCAAAAGCGCCAACAAACCAACAGGCAACCTTCAGAAGATAACAATGGTGTGGATCATTTGGTGGATGATTTTGCTTCGAGCTGAGACAGAGCAAGGAGTTGCCATGTTACCCCTGATGCCAAAAGACAATGTGTGGGTGACCCTTGCCCATGCCCTGAACCAATCATCCTTATGCCTGTCTCTTGCAATGCCACAATCACCTTTTCACACGTTTGGTGGGAGTACCAGTTGAACCTTCTTTAATAGTTCAGGAAGCCCGTGGCCGTTATCCAAAAACTGTTTGTAGCAGTACCCTGCAAAAGTGCCTTCGTGACATTGAAGTGTGGCATTACATGCTCCCTGTCACCCTTGAGCCACAAGAAGTAGATATTTTGGGGTCGATAAGGGTGCCAGCGTGTATCTTCTTTAATTATGCACAAATTTGGTGCTGGGAGAATCCACGTTGTCTCAGTACTCAAGACGTATCACCTGCAAATCCTGTATTTCGAAATGTTTCCTCTTGGTGTAATTGGACAGTTCCAGATCAAACAGGTGTTTCATACTACCAAGCTGCTTCAGATCACTCTCCACGCAAATTACCTCGAGGAGTACTCCTCGTTTGTGGAGATTGCGCATGGCCTGCATTACCATCACACGCTGTCGGCGGACCATGTACTCTTGGCCGCCTGACAATGCTCTCTCCAAATTTAACTATGCTTATAAAGCACACGCATGCAACCCGTGACAAATGGTCCTTGAGCTTCTTCTCAAGTGACTGCAATGATGCTCTTGATTTCTGGAAGACAGAGAGATGTGTTTTAGCTTCGCTTTTTGTCCTGGGGTGGCAGCTGCAAAGGCGTTGGGATTGCTAAATCACTTAGGTTGCTGGCTTGCTAAACAGACTAATTCTACTTCTCTTGCTTTATCAGGATTGTTAACTGATGCAGATTCTGTTAGACACGCTACTTTGCAAAATCGAGCAGCCATTGACTTTTTGCTATTAGCACATGGGCATGGTTGTAAAGACTTTGATGGTATGTGCTGTATGAATCTTTCTGACCATTCCAAATCAGTGTTTGCTAGTATCCAAGAATTACAATTGGATGTTACAAAATTAAGAGAAGAGGACAATTCAGACTGGATTAATGCCTTGTTTGGCAACTGGCAACTTGCTAAATGGGTCAAAGACCTTATAAAAATGGGATTTATGATTGTTAGCCTTTTGTCCTACTCCTGGTGCCATGTTTGTTGTCTTTTCTGCAAAGGGCCCTGCAGAAGACTATGAACGTTGCAGTTTTGGTTGAAAGACAAAAAGGGGGAACTGTGGAAGCAGATGACCTGTCAGTCAGTCTTGTGGACATTGATGTGGACACAATTCCTGTATTTCCTTAAGAAATCAGTTATGCCTGTGAGAAAC
>JACAXG010000825.1:0-10990 GCA_018881555.1 Amblyornis subalaris
GATTTCTCCCAGACCCAAGCTGCCAGGGATTGGAGCTCTGCTGGCCTTGCACTCCCACATGAACCCTACAAACTGACCTTGCAACACAAGGGACCTGACTTTTCCTTCCTGTGCAAAAGGGCCATCGCTCGCCTGCAGGCTCCCTTTGCTAGCAGTGGCCTTAGGCCTTGGTAGGGTTAAGGTTAGGCTCAGAGTGTAGGCTTGATGGACCCCGAGGGGCTAAAGCCCCAGCAGTGGTGGCACTCGAAAGGGCCTGCCAAGGCCATCTGAGCAAGGCCCTAACGTTGCTGCTCCCACACCGTTCTCACCTGGAAACCCCCATCTTGCCCAGGATTTAGGGTGTGAGCTGCTTTTAGGGCCAGGGTTGAGGGAACCACAGGGCCTGAAGAGCCAGCGACCCCGCGGCTGCAAAGGGCCTGCCAAGGCCCTAACATCTCTGCTCCTGCACCATTTTGAGCTGGAAACCTCCAGTCTTGTCTCGGGATGAGGGCGCAGTGTTCCATACTGGAAATCCCAAACTCCTTCCCAGTCCGTGCTAGGAGCTCCCAAACCCCTTCCAATCCATACTGGGAAGCCCAAGCCCCTTCCCAGCCCACACTGGGAGCCCTCAGTCGCCTCCCAGTCCATACTGGGAGCTTCCAAACCCCTCCCAGTCCATACTGGGAACCCCCAGTTCCCTCCCACTCCATAGTGGGAACCCCCAGTCACTTCCCAGTCCATACCGGGAGCCTCAAACGCCTTCCCAGTCCATACCGGGAGCCCCCAGTCCCCTCCCAGTCCCTAGTGGGAAGCCCAAACCCCTTCCCAGTCCATACTGGGACTCACCAACCACTTCCTAGTCTACACTGGGAGCCCCCAACCCCCTCCCAGTCCATACTGGGAACCCTAAAGCCCTTCCAAGCCCAGACTGGGAGCCCCCAGTGCCCTCCCAGTCCATATTGGGTCCAAACCAGTAACAGGCATTGATTTATTGATGATTTCGGCACCTCTGGGACCCCCCGGGACCCCCTTGGGTGGGGGGGGAGGGGCAATAAATAAGGGGGGGAGGGTAGAAGGCACCCAGGGTGGGGGGCAGGAACTGGACTGTACTGGTCGATACTGGGAGAAGGCCTATGGTCATCAACGCACCAGTGGGGGCATCCTAGCGGTCCATACTGGTCTGTACTGGTCCGTACTGGGAGCACACAAGGCCACGCGGGTGAAGAGATCCTGGGCAAGCTCTGGACTGGTCCAGACTGGTCCATAGTGGGAGGACACAAGGCCACGCAGGTGAAGAGCTCCCGGTTTGACTGCCGGACTGGTCCATACTGGTCCATACTGGCCTGTGCTGGGATGGCTGAAGGCCATGGCAAGGCACTGGTCCGTCCTGCTCCGAACCCAAGCCAGTGCACACATGGGGCTCCCAGTTGGGCTCCCAGCCCCTTCCCGCTCCATATTGGTCCATACTGGTCTGTACTGGTCCAGCCCTCCAGCAATGCAGATCCAGGAGTTCCCAGCCAAGACGTTGTAATGGTTCATACTGGTTCATACTGGTTCATACCGGGATGGCCCATGGTGCTGCAGAACCCAGCGGGGGGCACTGGGCTGTATTGGTTCATACTGGGGGGGTCTCTGGTGCCATGGGGGGGTCATGGGGGGGTCTGGGGGGTCCCTGCTGACCCTGGGGTGGCGCTGGGACCCCCATGTTGGTCCCCAGGGGCTCCCCAGGGTGGTCTCGGGGTCCCCAAAAGGACCCCCATGTCCCCATATGGGGTCTGTGGGGTCCCCACGTTGCCCCACAGTGACCAAGGGGTCCCCAAGGTGACCTCAAGGTCCCTGGAGATGTTTTATGGGGTCCCTACAGTGATCTTGGGGTCCCTCATGGTGGCCTTGGAATCCCCAAACAAGACCCACATGGTGCCCATGGGGTCCCCAAGTTGACCTCAAGGTCCCTGGAGATGCTTTATGGGGTCCCCACGTTGCCCCACAGCTCCTCACAGTGGCCTTGGGGTCCCCAGCGATCACCCAGTGGTTCCCACGGTGGCCTCGGGGTCCCTGGAGATGTTTTATGGGGTTCCCACAGTTCCCTATGGACCCCCACAGTGACCGAGGGGTCCCCAAGGTGGCCTCAGGGTCCTTGGGGGTGTTTTATGGGGTCCCCACGCTGTCCCACAGGTCCTCACGCTGACCCTGGGGTCCCCAAGGGGGGCCCCACATTGTCCTACAGACCCCCACAGTGACCAAAGGGGCCCAATGACGACCTCAGGTCCCCCTGGAGACGGTTTTTGGGAACCCCCCAGCGACCCATGGTGACCTCAGAGTGATGTTTCATGGGGTCTCCACATCGTCCTACAGACCCCCACAGCGACCAAGGGGTCCCCATGATGACCTAGAGATGTTTTATGGGGTCTCCACATTGTCCTACAGACCCCCACAGTGACCAAGGGGTCCCCATGATGACCTAGAGATGTTTTATGGGGTCTCCACATTGTCCTACAGACCCCCAGTGACCAAGGGGTCCCCATGGTGAACTCAGGGAGATGCTTTATGGGGTCTCCACATCGCCCTACGGACCCCCACAGTCACCAAAGGGGTCCAACGGCAACCTCAGGACCCCCTACAGATGCTTTCTGGGGTCTCCGCATTGTCCTACAGACCCCCAGCGACCTTGGGGTCCCTGCGTACGTTTTATGGGATCCCCCACACGGTGCCACAGCCCTCCGACGACCAAAGGGGCCCCCAAGGAGAACCCACGCGCAGCCCCCACCCTTCATCCTGCATCCCCTAGCCCGAGGGGGGTCCCGCCGGGGGTCCCCCCGGGGCCGTGCCCCCCCAGCCCTCCAGGTACCTGGCGAAGAGCCCCTTGGCGCGGCGCAGCACGCGGGGCAGGTGGTGGCGGCGCACGAGGCGGTCGAAGTGCATGGCCACCTCGTTGTAGTCGCCGGCGCGCGCCATGACGGCCTCGCGCTGCTCCAGCAGCATGGCCAGGCACACGAAGAGCAGGAAGGGGTTCCCCTGGCCCAGCTCCTCGGGCGGCGGCAGCGGGGCCCCGTCGTCCTCCACCGTCACCTCCTCGTCCGAGGAAGAGGAGGACGAGGCGCAGGAGGACGAGGAGGAAGAGGAGGATGAGTCTTCCCAAGCCCAACGGCCGCCCCAAGGGTCTTCCGGGGTCGTCGGGTTGGCCTTGGGGTCGCGGTCGTCCTTGGGGTCGTCACGGCCGTTTTTGAGGTCGTCGCGGCCTTCTCCGAGGTTGTGGCCCTCTCTGAGATCGTCACGTTCCTGTCCGGGGTCATCGTGTCTCTCTTTGGGGTCACCACGTCCTTCTCTTGGGTCATGTCCCTCTTTGGGGTCATCTCGTCCCTCTTCGGGGCCACCACGTCCTTCTCTTGGGTCATGTCCCTCTTTGGGGTCATCAAATCCCTCTTCGAAGCCATCCTGTCCCTCTCTGGGGTCATCTCGTCCTTTTTTAGGGTCATCTCGTGCCTCTTTGGGGTCACCTCCAGCCTCTCGGGAGGACTTGGGGCCATTGAGGGCCCCATCAGGCCCTTTGGGGTCTTGGCTGAGCTCTTTGGGGTCTTTTCCAACTCTCTTGGGAACCTGCTCCAGGGTTTTGGGGTGTTTCTGTCCCTCCTTGGGTACACTGTGACCTTGGTGGGTGCCCCCAGCGCCCTGGGGGTGCCCCCGAGCCCCCTGGCAGAGGTTGTGGGGTTCCTGGTCGATCTCCAGAGCGTCGGTGCCTTCCTCGACCTTCCTGGGGCCGCCTGGGTCCGAGTCCTTGGTGCCGTTGGGGGCTTCTCCAGCGCCCCTGGGGGGTCTCCCCTGGATATTCCTGGAGCTCTTGGGATCTTTGGAGACATCGCTGGAGCTCTTGGGACCCTCTGGGATGTTCCTGGAGCTCTTAGGACCTTTGGGGATGTTGCTGGAGCTTTTAGGACCCTCCTGGACGTCCCTGGGACCCTCAAGGACGTCACTGGAGCGCTTTGCTTCCTCGTGGCCAGCGCTGGAGCTCTCGGGATCCTCTGGAACATCTCTGGGGCCACTTTGGACATCCCTGGAGCCCTTGGGACCCTCCTGGATAACCCTGGGACCATCAGGGATGTCACTGGAGCTCTTGAGACCCTCCTGGATGCCTTTAGGACCATCTGGGACGTCGCTGGAGCTCTTGGGACCCTCTGGAACATCGCTGGAGCTCTTGGGACTCTCTCGGACACCCTCGGGATCCTCAGAGACCTCAGTGGAGCTCTTGGAACCCTGTGGAACATCACTGGACCCCTTGAGACCCCCAAGACCCCCACCAGAACTCTCCACCCTCCCCACGGCAGCTCCTCCCTCCTCCCCCTCCTCCTCCCCCTTCCTCCTCCTCCTCCTCCTGCGCGGCGGCCGCGGCCGCAGCCCCCGGCGCTCCCTCAGCCCGCGCCGAGCCCGGCGGGCGCCCAGGGGCGCTCCCAGGAGCGGGACCCCCTCGGGGGGCGGCGGGGGCGAGGGGGGCAAGGAGCTCCAGGTGATCTCCAGCACGCGCAGCGCGTCCTCGAAGGCGAACTCGCGCTTGAGCTCCAGCAGCAGCCAGCGGTAGCAGAAGAGCAGGTCGTGGGCGCCGCGCGCCGCCAGGAAGGCCCAGAACGGGGGGTCCGCGCGCCGCAGCAGCCGCCTCAGGTGGGCGAAGGCCCGGGCCAGGCCCCGGCCCCCCGGGCGGAAGCGCGGGGCCAGGCGGCGCATGAGCGAGCAGAAGCACAGGAAGGCCTGGGCCTCGTCGTCCAGCACGGCCAGCAGCGGCGCCGCCACGTCCGACATGCCCTGGCAGTAGGAGAGGCGCGGGTGGCCCAGGGCGAAGGTGGTCAGCAGGGCCTGCAGCGCCGCCAGGTGAGGGTGGCCCTCCTCGGGCCCGCCGAAGTAGGGGTGGGCGCGGTCGGTGCGCACGACGTCCTTGCGCACGGACGCGGCCACCTGGGCCAGCTCGGCCGGAGCGGCGCGGGCGGCCAGGGCGGCCTTGAGGGCGGAGTACTCGGCGGCCTTGAGGCGCAGGTGGGACAAGCGCTCCTGGCCCGTGAGGCCCGAGGGGAACACGTTCAGCAGGTAACGCCAGACCACCTGGAAAGAACGGAGAAGGCGTCAGAAAGGGTCAGGGAGCGCCCCAGGTGCGGGTCAGAGACCCCCAGGTGGGACAGGCGCTCCTGGCCAGTGAGGCCTGAGGGAAAGATGTTCAGCACGTAATGCCAGACCCCCTGGAGAAAGGGAAATGAGGGTCAGGGACACCAGGTGAGGGGTCAGCGACCACCCCAGGTGGGACAGATGCTCTTGGCCAATGTGGCCAGAGAGGAAAACGTTCAGCAGATAATGCTCAATCACCTCTATGGGGCAAAACAAGGATCGGGGGCAGTCAGGGGCCGCAGGTAAGGGGTCTCAGGGACCTCAGGTGTGAGTCAAGGGGTGTTGGGGGACCCCAGCTGCAGGTCGGGGGTGTCAGAGACAGGTGAGGTGCAGGTCAAGGGTATTAGGGACCCCCAGCTGTCGGTCAGGAGGACATCAGAGTGCGCCAGGTGCAGCTCAGGTGGAACCAGAAGCCCCCAGGTGAGGCCCAGATAGGATCAGAACCCCCCAGATGCGATCACAACCACCCAAGTGCGATCAGAACCCCCCAGGTGCGATCACAATCCCCCCAGGTGTGTCCCAGATGTGATCAGAAGCCCCCAGGTGAGGCTCAGGGGGTGCCGGGGGGGGGGGTTGGGGGTCCCACCTTGCGCAGGCCGGGCTCGACGCCGCCGTGGAAGACATGCAGCCGCAGGTCCTGGGGTCTCAGCAGGCGCCCACCTGGGCCCAGGTACGATCTCAGGTCGGCGTCGCTCAGGGGGGCGCAGGGCGGGGGCGGGGGAGGGGGCGGGGGCGCCGCCGGGGACCCCTCGGGCCACGCCAGGGCCGCCTGTGCCCGAGCCAGCGTCCGGCCCACCTGCAGGAACGGCACTGGTGGGACTGGGGGAACTGCGAGGGGGCTGGGAGAGGACTGGGAGCACTGGGAGGGGGCTGAGGGGCACTGGAAAAGGACTGGGAAGGGACTGGGGGGCACTGGGAGGTGACTGGGAGAACTGAAAGGAGAGCAGGGGGTACTGGAAGGGGACTGGGAGCACTGAGAGAGAACTAGGAATCACTGAGGGAGCACTCAGGGCGCTGGATGAAGACGGAGAGGGGATTGGGGGTCACTGGAGAGCGCTAGAAGGAGACTGGGAGGGAACTGGAGGGCACTGAGAGGCAACTGGGAGCACTGGGAGGGGACCAGGCATCACTGCAGGGCAAACTGGGTGGTACTCAGGGTCACTGTGAAAGGACAAGCAGCACTGGAAGGGGACTAGGAGCCACTGGGAGTCACTCGGAGAGGACTGGGATGCCCACGAGAACACCACAAGTCCTCTGTGAGCTTGCAGCACCTCCCAGTGCCCACCCACCTGTGCCCTACCTGCGCCAGGTGAGCCTCACCTGTGCCAGCAGGGCCTGGGTGAAGGGCAGGGCCGCCGCCAGCAGCGAGCGGCGCTCGGGGACTGGCTCGACCGCCGCCACCTCCCGGGGGCTGATGATGTCCCAGTCCTCCAGCAGCGGGCCTGGGGACAGCACACCTGAGCCCCAGGTACCTCTGACCCTTCCCTCATACACCTGAGCCCCCGCTCACACATCTGGGACCCTCCCCCGGGCACCCAGCAGCTCCTCACACCCACCCCAGGCCCCCAGGTGCCCCAGGCGTGTGATCCCAGACACGTCCCCACCCACCCAGGTGTGTCTCAGGTGTATCCCAGGTGCGTGTCTCCTCCCCAGGTGTATCCCGGCTTAGTCCGCCCTCACTCAGGTGTGTCCCCACCCGCCCAGGTGTGTCCCAGCTGTGTCCCCTCCCGCCCCGACGTGTCCCAGATGTGTCACTCACTGTCGGGGGGGTTCCTGACATCGAGGCGCAGCCTCAAGGTGGGTCTGGCGCAGGTGAAGGCGTTGGCCAGGTCACCGTCACTGAGCAGAGGCACAAAGGTGTCCTGGCCCTGCCCATCCCGCGCTGCAAAGCTCAAGGAGAAGCTTTTCTTCCTGAGAGAGGAGACAGGTGGGGTCACCTGGGGGAGTTTGGGGGGTCAGAGGGGTCCCAGGTGTGGCCAAGGTGGTCCCAGGTACATTTGGGGTGCCCCAGGTGTGTCCAGGGAGGTGTCAGGTGTGACCAAGAGGGTCCAAGGTGTGTTTGGGGTGTCCCAGGTGTGCCCCAGGGTCCGTGAGGTGCCAGAAATGTGAATAAACCAGATACCCTGACTGGTTTGGAGCCTCTCAGTGTGCACTGGGAAGGGACTCGGGGTTCCCAGCAAGGACTGCGAAGGGGCTCTCCCACCATGAACTGAGAAGGAACGTGGAAATGTAGTTTGTACTAAAAGGGGAAAAGGAGCTCCCAGTATAAACTTCGGGGTTCCTACTGCAGACTGTGGAAGAGCAAGGGGTGTCCTAGTCCATACTGGACAGGTAAAGAGAATCCCCGTATAGACTAGGAAGTAATTTTACTGGTCCCAGGAGGGTTCAGAGGGTTCGGGAGGGGTCGGGGGAGCTCAAGCCGGGGCGCTCGGGGGCTCCGAGGCAACTGGGGGGTTCCGGAGGGGTCCCACTCACCCTTGCAGGTCGAAGGCTCGGGCCAGGATGTGCTGCAGCACGTCCAGCGACGTGATCTGCGGGTCCACGGCGAACGAGCGGAACTCGGGAGGCTGCTGCCCCTCGCTCTTCTGCGGGGAGAGCATCAGGAGAGGCCCGGAGGGTCCCGGGGGGTCTCGGAGCCCCCCGGGCCCTCACGGCAGCCCAAGATGGCGGCGCGTTCCGTCACCACGGCAACGGCGCGAACCTCGTCGGGCGCTGATTGGCCGACAGCCACCACGGCACCGGAGAGGCGGGAAACTTTCCCGCCCTCGCCGCGCCCGCCGTGGCCACGCCCCCGGGAGCTGATAGGCTGCCGGCGCCCAAGTGACACGCACGGAAAAAAACCGCTTAGCACCGCCGGCAAACCCGACAGCGACGGCCCCGCCCCCGTTAGGCCCCGCCCCGCAGAGCACCGCCCCTTACCTTGACGCGCACGCGCACAACCTCGCATTCCTCTTCCAGCGCGGCCCCGCCCCCCGGCGAGGCCCCGCCCG
Source organism: Amblyornis subalaris (assembly GCA_018881555.1). Taxonomy (NCBI): domain Eukaryota; kingdom Metazoa; phylum Chordata; class Aves; order Passeriformes; family Ptilonorhynchidae; genus Amblyornis; species Amblyornis subalaris. Next base: position 8,118 of record JACAXG010000825.1, read on the forward strand.
CCGTCGCCGCCGCCATGTTGGGGGGTGGGGAGGGTCTCGGGGGGGTTTCTCCGCCGCCGGCCCCCCCCAGCCGGGGAAGCGGGGGGTAGGTGTTACGTCACCGTGATGACGTCACGCCGCACCTCCCCCGGCTGGACGGCGCGGGGTTGCGGGCGGGGGGAGATCCGGAGCCGCGGCGCGACCGTGCCCGTCCTGCGGCCGCGGCCGCGGCAACAACATCCGGGGCACCGCGCGGACGTGACGTCACGGGGCGGGCACTGCCGGGGCGGTGCATCAAGTGACGTCACCGCCTCCCTCCAGCCTCTCCCGCCTCGGCGAAATGACGTCACAGGCAGCGATTCACATCGGGTTTATTGACGGAGGGGGGGGAAATCGCGGCGGGGGAGGGGGGGGGCGCATGCGGGACCCCCTTAAACGGGCAAGGCCAGAGTGGGGACCACGTCCTCCTTAAAGGGTCAACGCCACGACGGGGACCGCCCCGGTCTTAAAGGGGCAACGACCAAAGCGGGGGCGTTCCGTCCTTAAAGGGGCAACGCCCTCCGGCGGGGCCGCCTTAAAGGGGCAACGCCACGGAGGGAACCGCCCCTACCTTAAAGGGGCAACGCCCTCGTGGGGCCCACGCGGTTCTTCAAGGGGCAACGCTCTTGTGGGCCCCACCCGCTCCTTAAAGGGCCACGCCCCCCCCCAGCAGTGCCCCAGGCCAGGGGGACGGAACCCGAGAGGGGGAGGGGGCGAGGCCCCGCCCACGAGAAGAGGCCCTGCCCCTCAGGGGGGTCCCGCGGGGGCCGCTTGTTCCTTCCTGAGCTGCGCCAGCTCCTGGGACAGCGACTCCAGGTCCTGGGAAAAGGGGGAAATGGGGTGGGGGTGTGTCAGAGGCCGCGCCCCCACCTTAGAGCCCCACCCAGCACCTTAAGCCCCTCCCCATGCCCATTAAAGCCCCATCCGGTGACGTCACAGCTTAAGCCACGCCCCTTCCAGAGCCCGCCCCCCACCCCTTTAAGCCCCTCCCCCTCACCTGGGCCAGGTGCAGGTTCTTGGTGAGCTGCTCCTCCAGGAGGTTCTGCAGCTTCTTGTTCATCTCCCGCAGCCCCTCCTCGCCCGGCCCCGCCCCGCGCCGGGGGGGCCCCGCCGGGCCCGCGGCCTCTGGCGGGGGACAGGGGAGGGGACAGGTGAGGGGGGGGCACAGGCGAGGGGACAGGTGACATCCCAGGTGCCATCCCAGGTGCCCTCACCCAGCCGGCTGTCCCGCACGAAGCTCTGGATGATGGCGCTTTTCCGGCACAGGTCCTCGGCCATGGACGCGCTCGACACCTCCAGGTGCCTCACCTGGGCCGGGCAGCACGGGTCAGACACGCCCAGGTGACCCCCCCCCAGCCCTTCCCAGTGCTCCCAGTACCTTCTCCTCCAGCAGCCACCGCTCCTGCTGGCTCTGGGCCAGCCGCTGGAACAGCTCGGCCACCTCGGCTGGGGACAGACCCCCCCCGCCCGGGACCCCCCCGGCGCTGCCGCCCCCGGGGCTGCCCGAGCCCGACTGGGGGGGAAGGGTGGGGGCAGGAGGGCGCGGTCAGGCCGCGAGGCCACGCCCGCAATGCCCCCACCCCCTCCAGGGGTTCAGTTCATATGGGGGAAGGGGCAGGGTGGGCCACGTCCCCGTTGGGGAACAGCCACACCCCTGGAGAACCACGCCCCTCCGGGCCACGCCCTCCCACCTTTAATTAAAACCCAGCAGGCCACGCCCCCAGAGCCACACCCCCAGAGCCACACCCTTAAGCCACGCCCTAAAAATATGCCCCAATTAAGCCACACCCCAATTAAAACCACGCCCCCACAGCCACACCCTCTTAAGCCACACCCCATGCCAGCCACGCCCACCTTGGTGCTGCCAGGGGCGGAGCCGTCGCGGCCGAGCGAGGACACGGAGCTGTTGTCACCCCCCGGGCCCCGGCCCGGGGACCCCCCGTCCAGCCCCAGCTCCTCCAGCCCTGCACGGGGGAGAGAAGGTCAGGGGAGACCCCAAAACCCCCCCCCAGACCCCCAAAACCCACCCCGGGACCCCCCGTCCAGCCCCAGCTCCTCCAGCCCTAGGGGGACAATGAGGGGACACCGGGTCAGGGGGCACCCCAGAACTCACCTGGGGACCCCAAAATCCACCTGAAAACCCGAAACCATCTGGGACCCCCAGGACCCCCCACCCAGGAGCCCCTGTCCAGCCCCAGCTCCTCCAGCCCTACACGGGAGACCCCAAAACCCCCCCGGAGACCCCCCCCAAAATCCACTCAGGACCACCTAACCCAAAACCCCCGAGGACCCCCCCAAAACCCCAACACCCGAACACCCCAAACCTCCGCGGGACCCCCCCAACTTCGAGCGACCCCCCTCCCCCCAACTCCGACGCCCCCTCCCCAAATTCCAGACCCTCCAAGACCCCCAGGACCCCCCCAAAACCCCCAAACCCCATTTCCTGAACTCCCTCCCCAAGCTCCACCTGGCCCCCGATACCCGAACACCCCAAACCCCTATGGGACACCCCAACTTCGAGCGACCCCCCCACAACTCCGGCGACCCCTCCCCAAATTTTGGACCCCCCCCGGACCCCTCCCTGACCCGAGCGGGCCCTGCTGGGCACCAGCAGCTCCTGGAGCCGCTCCTGCAGCCGCTCCCCCCGGCGCCGCTCCAGCTGCAGCTGCCTCCGCAGGTCCTTCAGCTGTGGGGATTTGGGGAGGGGGGCGCTTTGGGGGGGGGCGTTTGGGGACCCCCCCGAACTCGAGGAGGGGTGCCCAAGCCCCTCGGGGTGTCCCCAAAGCCCCCCCCCCCGGGGTCGCTCACGGCGGCGCTGCCTTTCTTCTCCAGGATGCGCTGCCCGTCCCGAACGT
>JACAXG010000828.1:0-14525 GCA_018881555.1 Amblyornis subalaris
GCAATAGCAGAGCCGAAACTTCTCCCTAACCCTAACCCTCCCAAAAGATAAGCAATCACCCGAAGCATGCATGTGCCTCCTCCTAAAACCCAGTAGTTTTCCACTCCTTACTAACTCCAGCTATCCCACAGTCCCCCTTTTCCTGACGTAGTAAAGCCCTCACTATTTAAACCCAGGAGATAAGATAATAAACGCCATTTTCGTCCATCCACCATAGTGGTGTAGTGTGTCTTTGGCCCGAGTGACCCGGGAGAGGCTGGGTCGCTGTGCTGTCATTTTGGATCCAGGGCGCCTGCCTCCATTCGCGGGGCAACAAGTAGGAGCAGGGGTTCTTGGGCAGGAGGCTCTTGATCCACTTTCAGCAGCAGCATTTCCAGCTGGTTAATGAGCAAATAAACAGTGAAAGTTTCTCATGAGGTAGTTGAGATATTTTTCCTAGGAACAGTCAAGCCTCACAATATAAAGAGCTGTCCTAACAAGTTCCTCCAAGGGTAAACTGAAGCAAAGTGGTGATAAGGTCAATATTTTCCAATGGGGTTGCTTAAAATATCCAGCAAAGTCAATAATAATGAAGACAATCACTAATTTGGATTACTGCACTGGGATGTAACTACATGACTTGAAACTTTCACATTTGAAAACATTGGCCTTAATCATTTGCTTGTGGTTAGAGTGGGTAAGGAACAGACCTGTGTTGGTTTTTGGACCTGACCACTAAAAACAAAGCATGGAAAAGGCTGAAAAAGCAGCATGAGCCCACGGACTTTCCCATTTATCTCCCTGAGAGAGGGCTTCTCCCTGGAAGAGGGCTAGAATCAATGTTCAAGGTAAGCAGGGTAGTGTAGAAACCCATCTGTGGTCAAGCTGTTTCAAGCCAGCTTGGGAAAAGGGATGTGCACTACTCATCCCTTCTTGCTCCCTCTGGAAACACAAGTGCCAGAAGCTCAGCCACTGACTTCTTTTACGTTCAGACACAGATGACATTGAGACCCCTTGCAATCCAGGAGGAAACAGTTAGTGACCTGGTGAGCCACTTAGACCCTCACAAGTCTATGGGACCAGATGGGATCCAACCGAGGGTACTGAGGGAGCTGGCGGAAGAGCTCGCCAAGCCACTCTCCATCATCTATCACCAGTCATGGTAAACCAGGGAGGTTCCAGACTACTGGAGATTATCCAGTGGGATGCTGTAGTGGGTTGACCCTTCCTAGCTCAGTTGGGAGAACATGGGACTCTTAATACCAGGGTTGTGGGTTCGGGCCCCACATTGGGTGCCAAAGGGACTGTAGTGGGTTGACCTTGGCTGAATGCCAGGTGCTCACCAAGCTGGTCTATCACTTCCTTTCCCAATGGGACAGGGGAGAGAAAATAAGATGGAAAAAAACTGGTAGGTTGAAATAAGGCAGTTTACTAAAGCAATAAAACAAGCAAAAATTTGTGCCCACAGAAGCAAAGGGGAAAAAAAAATTCTCTACTTCCCATCAGCGAGCAATGTTCAGCCACTTCCCAGGAAGCAGGGCTTCAGCATGGGCCTCCCACAGGGTCACAGCCTCCTCTCAGGCATACACCTGCTCCAGTGTGGGTCTCCTCCACGGGCTGCAGGTGGATCTCTGCATCCCTGTGGATCTCCATGGACTGCAGGGAGACATGCTTCACCATGGTCTTCACCACAAGCTTCAGGGGAATCTCAGCTCTGGGGCCCGGAGCACCTCCTCCTTCTCCACTGACCTTGGTGTCTGCACAGTTGTTCCTCTCACACATTCTCACCCCACTCTTCTCTGGCTGCAATTACAACTGCGCAATAATTTTTTTCTTCTTCTTAAATATGATATCACAGAGATGTTACTACCATTTCTAATTGGCCCAGCATTGGCCAGCAGCACATGTCCTGGAGCTGTCAGGGATTGGCTCGGCCACACCCGTAGCCCCCCCGCTACCAAAACCAGGCCATGCAAACCCAATATATAAACCCATCTACAAGATGGGCCGGAAAGGACGATCTGGGAAACTACAGACCTTGTCAGCCTGAGCTCGGTGCTGGGGAAGGTTATGGAATGGATCATCTCGAGTGCAATCACACGGCACGTACAGGACAACCAGGGGATCAGACCCAGCCAGCATAGATTTAGGAAAGGCAGGTCTGTCCTGACCAACCTGATCTCTTTTTATGACAAGGTGACCTGCCTGGTGGATTAGGGAAAGGCTGTCAATGTTATCTACCTGGACTTCACAGAAGCCTTCTATACTGTCTCCCACAGCATTCTCCTGGAGAAGCTGGCAGCCCACAGCTTGGACAGGTGCACTCTTTCCTGAGTCCAAAACTGGCTGGATGGCTGGGCCCAGAGGATGGTGGTGAATGTTGCTGCATCCAGTTAGCGGCCTGTGAAAAGTGGGGTTCCCTAAGGCTCAGTATTGGGGCGAGTCCTGTTTAATAACTTTATGGATGATCTGGACTAGGGGATCAAGTGCATTCTCAGCAAGATGGCAGATGACACTAAGATGGGCAGGAGTGTTGATCTGCTGGAGGGTAGGAGGATCTGGGGAGGGATCTGAAGAGGCTGGATTGATGGGCTGAGGCCAATTGTATGAGGTTCAACAAGATGAAGTTCCAGGTCCTGCACTTTGTTCACAACAACCCCATGCAACACTACAGGCCTGGGGAAGAGTGTCTGGAAAGCTGCCCAGCAGAAAAGAACCTGGAGGTGCTGGTCGACAGCCAGCTGAACATGAGCCAGCAGTGTGCCCAGGTGGCCAAGAAGGCCAATGGCATCCTGGATTGTACTAGCAATAGTGTGGCCAGCAGGACCAGGGAAGTGATTGTGTCTGTACTCAGCACTGGTGAGGTCAGGCCTCTAGTACTGTGTCTAGTTCTGGGCCCCTGTCATGGGTAACTCAAAATGTTATTGTATTCCATATCTATCTGTGCCAAAAAAATCATTACTGTCTCTTTAAGGCCTGGCACTGCGGCCGGAACTGGAATCTTGGGGTGGGAACGGGGGGGGAGGAGGGGGCATTGCTACGGTCCCTTTTTAAGTCAGAGCCTGGAAGCAGAAAGCTCACTCTCTCCTGGCAGCGTTTGCTGAAGGTGGAGGCTCTGCTTCAGAGGGGGTTGCTTTGGGCTGTAGGTTTTTTTTTCTGGGCTTGCAACAGCAGCCACTCGGAAAAACTGCATTTCGTAATTAGAAACTGTTTTCAGAGTGAACTTTGCAAACCCTATCAGCAGCACGAAGCTTGAGCCGGTCCCTGGGTCCATGTAACCCCACGTCGGTACTGACAGATCAGTTCTTCCTCCCCAAACTCACCCGCGGCTCAGAGGACAGCAGCACCAACACCAGTGTAGTTCAGTGGGTGGCAGGAGGAAGTGGCGAGCAGCGTTGATGACCCCACACATGCTGGCAATTCTCATCTGCCACTAGAACTGCTTCGTAAGCTCCGACCTTTCTAGGAGGGTTTTCTTTTGGTCCGCCATTTTTTTTCCCTTTGTCTCCCAGACTGTGCGGTAGCCTGTGAAGGCTGCCATCCTGGGGGGGAGGGTTTGCTGCCATCTTTTCCCTTTGTCTCCATACACGCAGTCTTCTGTGGCAGGCACCATCTTGGAAAGGGTATTTCTGGCATTTTGGGTTTCTTTTTGTTCTCAAGGAGTTTGTGAGATTTAGCAATTTTGTATCTAATGATTATTTACTATTATTTTTTGTCTGTTGCTGTTTCGCTTGTTAGTAAACTGTTATTTTTTTCACTTTTATCTACTCATATTTTGTTTCTCTTTATTGGTAGAAAGGGACTGGTTAAAACAAAGGGGGAGAACTAATTTTAGACTGTTCCCCTTTAAATTGTCTTAAACCAAGACAGCCCCTCACTTCAGGAAACACATTCAGGTGCTGGAGCATGTCCAGAGAAGGGTAATGGAGCTGGTGAAGGGTCTAGAGAGTAAGTCCTATGAGGAGCTGCTGAGGGAGCTCGGGGTGTTTAGCCTGGAGAAAAGGAGACTCGGGAGACCTTATCGCTCTCTACAACTATCTGAAAGAAGGTTGTAGCCAGGTGGGAGTCATCCTCATTTCTCAGGCAACTAGCGACAGGACAAGAGGATATAGCCTAGAGTTGCACCAGGGGAGGTTGTGGTTGGACATCAGGAAGAATTTCTTCACAGAAAGGCTCATTAAGCATTGGAACCGACTGCCCAGGGAAGTGTTGGAGTCAGCATCCTTGGAAGTGTTCAAGAAAAAACTAGACATGGCACTTAGTGCTATGATTTAGGTGACAGTGTTGTTCGGTCAAAGGTTGGATTTTATGATCTTGGAGGTCTTTTCCAACCTTAATGATTCTATGATTCTATCATTCTAAGTGATAATTTTTCAGCCTTGCTGCTGAAGATAAAATCTTTATAATGCAACTCTAGTATTTTCTAGCATTTTAGAAAATTGAAAGACCCTTTCATGCTTCCTTCAATTCAAACGTCAGCCCAATTTTCAAACCAGGGAAGTACTTTTTGAGCTACTGGATGAAAAATCCTTAAAAATATGAGGTTTCTCCTACTTTAAATAGTGTCTTAGAGCCTAGTGTTCAGGTTTTACAGCTATTTTAGAATGCAAAAATGAAAAACATAATGGTCTCTTTTTATAGGAAAAGTCAGTGACATGGTGCAAAATGCCTATTTGCATGCAATATGAAAGAGTAGGTAGGACCATCAGAATCACTAAGCATAAAGATTTGTAGTTTAGTTTTTAGATATTTAGTCTTGGGAGTGTTGGAAGGAAGCAGAAAAAATGGGCCAATAAACCTACCACAGATTTAGGAATAGGTCTCAGCTTTTACAAGGCTACATTGGGTTTGCATGGCCAGGTATTGGTAGCAGGGGAGCTACAGAGGTGGCTTCTGTGAGAAGCTGCCAGAAGGTTCCTCCATGTCCAGCAGAGCCAATGCCAGCCGGCTCCAGGACAGATATGCTGCTGGTCAAGGCTGGACCATTCAGAGGTGGTAGTAATGCCTCTGTGATAGCATATTTAAGAAGGGAAAAAAGCGATTGCACAGATGTAATTTCAGCCAGAGAAGAGTGGAGTGAGAATATGTGAGAGGAACAACTCTGCAGACACCAAGGTCAGTGGAGAAGGAGGGGGAGGAGGTGCTCCAGGTGCCAGAGCTGAGATTCCCCTGAAGCCCATGGTGAAGACCATGGTGAAGCATCTGTCCCCCTGCAGCCCATGGAGATCCACGGGAATGCAGAGATCCACCTGCAGCCCATGGAGGAGACCCACACTGGAGCAGATGGATGTCCGAAAGAATGCTGTGACCCCATGGGAAGCCCATGCTGCAGCAGGCTCCTGGCAGGGACCTGTGGACACGTGGAGAGAGGAGCCCACACTGGAGCAGGTTTCCTGGTAGGACTTGTGACCCTGTAGGGGACCCACGTTGGAGCAACCTGTGCCTGAAAGACTGCACCCCATGGAAGAGTGACCCACGTTGGAGCAGTTTGTGAAGAACTATAGCCCATGGGAAGGACTCATACTGGCGAAGTTTGTGGAGAACTATCTCCCATGGAAGGGACCCCATGCTGAAGCAGGGGAAGGATTCCTCTCCCTGAGGAGGAAGCAGAGGCAGAAACAACATGTGATGAACTGACCATAACCCCCATTTCCTGTCTCCCTGCACCACTGTGAGGGGAGGAGGTAGAGCCCAGGAAGGAGAGAAGGGTGGGGGGAAAGTGTTTTTAAGATTTGTTTTACTTCTCATTATTCTGCTCTGATTTTGGTAATAAATTCAGTTAATTTCCCCAAGTCGAGTCTGTTTTGCCTGTGACAGTAATCGGCAAATGACCTCTCCCTGTCCTTATCTCATCTCACAAGCCTTTCACTATATTTTGTCTCCCATCCAGTTGCAGAGGGGAGCGAGAGAGCGGCTTTGGTGGGTGCCTGGAATCCAGCCAGCATCAACCCACTACAAAGGGAAATGTGTTGCAGCTGCCAACATGGAAGAGTGAGTGATTTGGTGGTGAATTGTACCTGCTTTAGGATTAAAGATCATACCTCTATGCGGGCCACCATCAGCGGCATTATAACTGGAGTTGCTAATACTGCTAAAGTCAAAATATTTGAAGATTGTGGGCCAGGCTCCTTAAAAACACTGAATTAGCTTAAAAATCATACAAATTGGATCTTATTTCTGTGACTTCTGAATTTCAGGCACTTTATAATTTAAGCCTCATCACTCATTGATCCTGCTGCAGATGTTTAAAAGGAAAAAAAACCAGGGAAAAAAACAAACCACTGCACACGTCATAACACAAAAATCACAAGAGTTGGCTATGCAGGTCCCAAAACAAAACTCAGTCCATGTAAACCAACTATCCTTCCACCCCTGGATCCAGCTGAGTGCTAAGTGGATAACATAGGCAGGAGGTAAAGATTCAAATCTTGATGCTTGAGCAAACTGAAATAAATTGGCAAAGTTAGGAACTTTGACATAGCAAGAATGAAAGCTTTTCATTGCTGCATACTGAATCTGTGGAGTTTAAATGGAAACTGTGCTCCACTGCCTTTTTCATTACTGGGTAAATGGCAGCTGATATAGAAGGACAATTTGCTACTATGGGTGGAGATGTAGAGAAGGAGGGAAGTGAGAGGAAGAGAAGGGCACTGCACAATAGGGAACAGCTGGGGAACAATGCTTCAGTGGTAAAAGAGACTCTCCAGTACAAGATACATTCTTTACTTAATCTATGCTATGAGCATCCTTTCCAGAGCAGTAAATATACTGGGGGAAGAAAATTCGAATACTCATTAGACAATTCAAGAGCAACTATTATTATTTAAGAGAAAAAATCTAAATTTATTTACTTTTAGTCTTAACTCTCATAGACACAATTATGTATGTATGTAAATATGTTCACACATAGATGCAAACTTTGTTTTCAATAGCTATACAGCCTGAATTACTGGAATAACTGGAATCCTTTGTCATGTTCACTAATGGATTTCTCTTGGTACCAGTCTCTGAAGTTTGAGTTGCTCTATACCTCTTATCAGACAAGAAAACTGAGCCAAGCTCCAGGGTGAGTCAGCAAGGCTGGAGAGGAATAGAGTTCAAACATGATTTGCAGTGGGCCAGGAAAGACTTGATAGCGAAAATGAGTATGAAACAAATAACCTCATTATTATTATAGAAGGGCCCTTGTTCAACTGAGACACCATTGTACCAGGTCTTGAAGAAATACAGGTCAAGTGACTTGAAGGAGCTGAAGACTAGAAGTAGCAATTTATTTCTAATGCCCAGCTACTAAGTGTTACTCCTGTAACACGCAGATGGTGTGCACACAGGATCAGAGACAACACTGCTACTGCCATTGAAACCCAAGCAATGGCAATATCGACATGCCACTGTTCAGCCACTGATCATTTCTGGAATTGCTGTACCTGTCCATGGGGCCAGTGACTCGCTCTTCTGGCAACCAATTGTTAATGAATTGCCAGTAACAGTATGAGGAATGAACAAAGCCCAAGAACTTTCATGTAATCCTACACACATTTTAAACAAAAACCCAAACAAACAAGCAAAACCCCAACAAGACAAATGGATAATTCACTCTCCCAGAAAACTCATCCAAAAGCCTTCCTCACCATCACCTGAAGACACTGGAAAAGAAAAGAAAACCTAAATGCACACCTAGCGGTACTTCACTTGGACCTGAGATTGTGTCTATTAACAACACACGAAGGCAAAGCCTTCAAATCCATTGATGTCCTGACATTCCAACTCTTTTGCTGCCTTCCTTATTCATTTGGTTTCTTTCTATGATGTTGTCTCTGGAAGGATCATATAATCATTAAGGTTTGCAAAGATCTCTAAGATCATTGTGTCAACAGTTAACTCAGCACTGCCAAGTCCATCAATAAACCATGTCCCCAAGTGCCACATCTACAGGTTTTTTGAACACTTCCAGGTGAATCACAGGGACGGTGATTCCACCACTTCCCTGGGTATCCTGTGCCAATGCCTGACCATCCTTTCAGTGAAGAAATTGTTCCTAATATTCAATCTAAATCTGCCCTGGAGCAACTTGAGGCCATTTCCTCTTGTCCTGTCGCTTGTTACCTGGGAGAGGAGACCAATCCCCACCTTGCTACAACCTCCTTTCAGGTAGTTGTAGAGAGCAATAAGGTCTCTCCTCAGCCTCCTTTTCTCCAAAGATGACTGGACTGCCACTGCTGGGAAAGCCCGTGCTGAGGAGGAAAGGAGGCAATACTCTAGGTAGTGCCCAGCATGTGGGGCCATTTAATCTCAGAACTTCTCATCACTTTTAAAGGCTGGTGTATAACTGCATAACTGGAATAGTATGGGCATTTTAAAGACTGAAAGATGAAAAAGTAGGAATCCTCTTCCCAAATGATAAAAGCCAGCATGGTTTTAGCAGTGCACTGAAAATCCCCCTCCTCTGAAATGAACTTGGTGCGAGTTTGACATTCAGGAGGGGAAGTTTCAGCTCAAACACTGGGAGTTGCCACAGCCCAAACAACCACATCAGGGACTTATCATAGGAAGTGACAGGCAACCTCAACTATAAGTGAGGTCATCAGCTTCATCTAAACACTTTATTTGAAATATATCTGCAGGGGAATAAAAACAGGATGGCAAATACTCCTACATATCCTGTAATACCCTTTGCACTCTCTTTTTGACTCCAGGAAAAGCCAGAAAGCTGAGTAGCAGTTCCATTTCCATTCCCTTTTCACCTCCCCTCAAAAACAGCAATTTTTTTTTGCAGTTCTTCAGATGTGCAGTGTTTTTGGTTCAGCGAAATAGTTTCTCACGCACTTTTGTGTAAACACGAATTGTTGACCTAATGGCAAAGATTGTTATGAATTCCTAACCTATAGGATAGACAACACTATTAACCAGTGGACAGCAGGAAGTGGCATTCCTATCCTCCAATCCACGATACTTTCTGAAAACATATAAATAAAATTAAAGCAGAGGCCGGCTCTCTCTTCTTCCTCCCTTTTGGCCTCTACCTGTTAGAGAACCCTGACAACTGTCTCTGTGTGTTTATTCGAACCCGAAAACAACAATTTTTAACCTTATTATTTATATTACCCTCGCATCTGCATTTAGGCACTGTACAAACACACGATCTGAGGGAAGTACCTGCCCCAAGGAGCCCACAGATGGGCAGAGGCAGGGGAAGCATTAGACCATGAGATAAACCATCTCACTCTGTCATGAGGCAGAGTCAGGTGTATGGGCCAGTTCTCAGTTTGGTAACACCAAACCCCTCCTGTGGTAACACAGAGCAGACACATGCCCATCTCCATATTGCCATCAGCATCTGCCTGCAGCAGCAATAGTCCATTTGGCTTCCCAGGCGAGGGAGGTCAAGCACGGAGAGGGTGAGCGCAGCCCCTGCCCATGTCCATTTCTGCTGGGGTGGATGCAATTAGGTGGAATCATTAGAGCTGCCTTCATGCCTTTGTTAGAGCTGCCTTCATGCCTTTGTTAGAGCCACCTTCATGCCTTTGTTGGAGCCATCCACCCTCCCATGAAGTTCATCCTGTGGATGGTGTGCATGCTCTGCTCCATTAGAGTCTTACCAAGGCCAACCAGCTCAACAGGGTCTTGGTAAAATGAAGACCAAATGCAAATTGAGCAGTAGCTTTAAGATTTTAATTTGCAATTTTTTTGCAATTCCAGCCTTTTTTATTTCTCCTCTGTTTTCTCCCTTTATAGGAGGTACTGTCTGGGGCCCACAGACTGAAAACCTTTCATCACTCTGCAGCTAGACAGCAGCAGAGATTTTTATTTTCTTCCTCTATTCTCAGACTTAATGAAACCTTTTAAACCCAGATGTCTGGAGATTCACACCTTGCATCCAGAGTATATCTGAATTCACTAAAAGCTCTTAAGTTTCCTGTCACCCAGTGAACATAAACAAAGTCCACAAACAACCACATTACTCCTTGGAAACTATGAAAAAAAAGAAAGAGCTAAAACCAGCATCGAAGACCTTTGGCTGACAGGTTGAATAAAACACACATGCATGTGCACACATGCACGGACACACCTACCTTGCTCACAAGTCAGTCCCTCCACTGGAATGTGTAATAAAAACAAAGCAGCTGCCTATACCACTAATTTAAGGAAAAGGTCAAAGAAAGGCATGTATCAAGAATTTCCTTTGAAATACTCTATAAGGAAAATGAGGTGGATTTTTTCCTTTCTGTTGTCTTTCCCATACTTTTCCATGGCCTTTTCACATTCATGTCACCAAAAGAAGCAAACAGGGTTGTCTCTGATATTAAAGACCATCGTGAAGCAGCTGTGCCCCTGCAGTCCATGGAGATCCATGGGGATGCAGAGATCCACCCACAGCCCATGGAGGAGAGCCACACTGGAGCAGGTGGATGCCTGAGAGGAGGCTGTGAGCCCGTGGGAGGCCGATGAAGAGAGGAGCCCATGCTGGAGCAGCCTGTCCTTGAAGGACTGCACCCTGTGGAAGTGATCCACACTGCAGCAGTTTAGGAAGGACTGTTGCCCACAGGATGGACGCATGTTGCAGTAGTTTGCAGAGAACTGTTGCCTGTGAGATGGGCTCACGCTGGAGAAGTTCATGGAGAACTGTCTCCTGTGGGAGGGACCCCACAGTGCAGCAGGGGAATGATTTCTCTCCCTGAGCAGCGGGAGAAGCCACGGGTGATGAACTGACCATAACCCTCATTCCCTGTCTCGTTGTGCCACGGGGGAAGGAGGTAGAGCTGGGAAGGAGAGAGGGATGGGGGGAAGGTGTTTTGAAGGGTTTAGTTTGCTTCTCATTATCCTGCTCTGATTTTGTTAGTAATAAATTCAATTAATATCTCTAATTTTGACCCTGTTTTGCCCCTGATGGTATTTGATGAGTGATCTCTCCTGGTCCTTATCTCAACCCATAAACCCTTTGCTAAATTTTCTCTCCCCTGTCCAGCTGTGGAGGGAAGCAATAGAGCAGCTTTGGTGGGTGCCTGGCATCCAGCCAGCATCAACCCGCTACATCCTCTCTATGGAGACTGCCTCACTCTTTGAGACAGCATCCATCAAAACCCAGGAGTATTCTCCAAAGGACAGAAACCTCTAGCAATAATGCTACAATGCATCTTTTCCCTTGCTTAATTTCTTTACAAGAGTGGAAAGAAAATAGTAATCTTTATAATTCATGTATTGTTATCAAAGTGTTTAACATCTCAACCCTGAAAAGAGCAAATTCATGGGAATTACTCTGTGAATTTGCCTCAAAAGGATTCCTTCTCCACCCCTACTATTATTATTTTTTGGTGGTAGATTGTTTTTCTAATAGGATTAACATTACCCTCTTGGCTTCTGTGCAAATGGGTGAGTTCACCTTGCCATAAGCTGTTTCAGTGCGAACAGAGAAAAGAGAGTTCTCAAATCCTTGAAGTATTTTTTTTTTAAGAAAAAGTCTCTTGGTATCTTATTCTTCCTACAAATAGAGACATATTCATTCATTCTTATTGACTTATCTCAAGATGGAAACATTCTCAATAAAGGCTGTCCCAGATCCAAGCAGCAAAATTTCAAGAAAAAGGTCTTGGAAGAACTTCATGGGCTACAAAGCTCTTGCTATACTAAATGAAAAGAAAGGCACGCACCTGAGGCTCAAAACTGCTAAAAACTGCTCAGATGGGCTTCCTAAATCTCCCTCACTCTCCCTTCGTCCTTTCTGCATGACAAAAGTGTCCCACTTCTTTTCAGTCCTGTCCTGTTGTTGGGGGTGATTCCTCTACACAACCCAGCTCTACCAGAAGTCTCCATTTAGCCACGAGAGAAATGTAGAGGAGCCCTTCCAGATGAAAGGTAAGAAAAGCAACTTATTCCATCAAACTAAAAGAACAGTTCTTCCAGAGGAGGCAGGCCATTTGTATGCCATTTGGGTTCACTGGGAGAGATGCCTTCTTTATACTCCCAGCCTGCCTCCCAGTCCATGAGTGAACATGGGGCTGAAGAGGAGAGTCTACATTACACTCCAAATGCATTAAGGATCCCAGCACATTGCTATAGGCCATCAGAATAAACCTGGCAGTGCTTTGAAGTCTGTAAACTGATTCCTAGATAACTGCTTAGAGTTTCTCCCCTCCCCATGCCCCAAACAGCTTTTCATTTGATGTTCTGGCACAGAGCTAATCTGAGAAAGGATCAGAAACTCGAAGCTATTGACAGTAGTGACAGGAGTGTCTCAGTGTGACAGCTGATTGAGCCCCTCTCACATTTCACTGACAAACTCAATTGCTCCAGTAAATTGAGTGAAAGTCAATACAGGCAGCTCCTCCTCTGGCCCGGGTGCTTCCCTCCTCTTTGAGCCCTCCTGGGGGCCTTTCACCACTGCCACCCCTTGTAGGACCCAGCTCAGAATCCACTCTTGTGTGTGATGGAGACATGGACTGGCAGCTCATGGGGGTTTCAAGGGCAGCAATGAAGTTTTCATCTTGCTGATATAAAGCTTGGTTTATCTTACTTCTCCCTCTTTACCATTTTCCTTTTCTTTTGTCATTTTTTAATAGCAACATCTGGAAAAGGAAGTTCCATTCTAAATCCTCAGCCCAGGCTTACACTGTAACAACCGAGCACTGTTGGAGGTGCAGGAGTGTGGTATCTGCATGTCCAGCAATGCCCATGTGGCAGCACATGTTGAGGTTAAAAACAGGAAATACAGGTTTGTCTCTGCTGGTTTTCTCTGTTGCAAATCAGTAATAAAAGCCAGCTGTGAGGAGTAAAATCTTAGAAAGATAGAAGAGGTGGGAGAAGAGGCTCAAGCCCATTGCAGATGGCAACCTTGTGTTGGCAGTGAGTAATCAGGCAAGTCAGTGACTTAACAGGCTTTTTCCATGCTTTAATTGTGAAGCAGGGATGTCTGTGGCTCAGAGCAAGCAAACCACAAAGCAGACTAAGCATCAGGCATGGGGAACCTGAATTTGTGCAGAAAACCCCAGCTCCCTCCCTCTCTCCCTCCCAGTTCAGTGTGGACCCACGTGCTCCCAGTCAAATGAACTCATCTGGACCGGATTGAGCCTTCCAAGTAAAAATAAATACAGCACATTGGAACTGGTGGTGATTTTTCAAAGATTTAAGTTGGGTCCCTCCCAATTTTCACTCAGCATTTTATACATTTTGTCTGCTACAAAATGGAATCCTTTTATATTCCTTGCTCTGTTAGATATTTTATGAACCTTCAGAAAAACTGCCTCTTATGCAGTTAATATTTTGGTTCCAAAGTTAACTGGTTAAAACACATATTATTAGATTGGGTGTGGAAAAAGAAGGAAAAAAAACAGGCAAGTGAGGAATGCTGGGGGAATAAAAATACCAGCTCTGCAGCCGAGACAGCAAACGTGATCTTTGTAATGGGGCCACCCAAGTGAGCAAGACCTTAAGCTCTTACGTTTGCTATGTTCACTGAAGTGTAATTCAAAGTCCAGAGGGGAGTTAGAAAAAGTAATAGTGGGGTTTATTAAGGGCTTAGCAGATGAGAGAAAGTACTGAGTTCCCACCGAAGTTCATTCCCAAACTTGCCAGCGGAATATCATGTGATCTCAAGTCTGGTTCAATAAACACAGAGCAGGGAGACAGTGCTGCTGGAACAAGCTGTTACTGCCTGGACTTCCCAGAAGTCAACCATTGTTCATCAACTTCTCCTGAATAAACTGTTGTGGGATTTTTCTGAAGGTAACACCACCTCCTCTAAACACATTTCTGACTTTCAAACCAAAAAAACCCAACCCAACAAACCCAAAAATCCCTTCTGAAGGCCACTTAACAAAATAGCATTTGAACTTGTGGCATTTTCTCCAAAAAGCAGTCTATACAGGAATCCTTCCTGATTTTAAAATCATTAGTTAATTCAACATCAATCCTTCATGTGTTATGAATAGTTCAGTTGGTTTGGCTGAGTCAGGTCTAAGGTTCATTTCCAGGTCGTAATTAAAAATATTCCTGGTGAGGAAACTGTATTTATGTACGTGCCAAGATAGGAAAAACCAAGAAGTAATAAAGGAAAGTGAAGCTTAGAAAGCCACTTAAAGTAGAATTGGATGGAGATACAACAGATCACCTAATGATGGCAAAGATGGGTGCTTAGATTACCGCCCCTATTGCTTTCTCCAGTCTAGATGAAACACTCCCATCAGCAAAATCCTGTCATTAGATTTAGCAATGGCATCTCCAAGGACAGAGCAATAGTCATGCAGGATTGTCTGTATCAGTGTGCCTTCTCTCTGGGATTATGCTGTTTGTATCCTAGCCTCTAGGAAAGAGGATGATTGATGCATAACAGCAGAGGAGGGGAACAAACGGGAGGGGGAGAAGACAGCAAAATCTCGTGTCCAACATGAAACATTTAAGTCCTAAACTTTTGTGGGGATATTATCCTACTCTGCAGCATTGCTATTTTTTTGCCACAGAATTAAAAAGGATGTTTTTCTGGTGTCACTGCAGGCCACAGAGGATAAATCCAAATGACAGGGCTTAAGTTATGAATATGGGGAATTAGAGAT
>JACAXG010000828.1:17391-27429 GCA_018881555.1 Amblyornis subalaris
GCAAAAATGTTCCTATCACCATGGTCCAGCCAACAGCAGAACAAGCTCCTGAAGAGCCTGAGCTGGCGGTAAATTTAACCGAATACATTTTCCATGAATAACCAGTGTCAGAACCAAATATTTGCTGAATGCAGAGCAAACATATTGGGTACAATTACAGACAGATGACCTGCTGAAACACAGGACCTGAATTTCATCGTCTTGACATTGACTGTGGTACAATGTCAGTAAAAGGAGGGTGCAACCTGCCACCATTCCGCTTGGCTTGCATTTTGCACCCGTGCCGACTGAGAGAGGCGTGAAGTGCTCCACGGAGCTTCAAGAACAACACTCCAACCAACAAGCAGGTCCTTCTCTCCATCTGCCACCCTTGACAAAGCCTTTGCACTTTCCTTGCATCTCACAGCTCTCAGCAGCTCTGAGCAGGCCTCTCAGTTTGCATGAACCTCAGAGTAGATGGAGTCTGGTTTAATGTGGCATCTGTCATCTAAAAGGTGGCTGACTGAGACTGACTCTGCCATGGTGTCTTCACGTGTTGGCATCTGCTAAGGGAAAATGGGACCAAGACAGAGTGGGAAAGACAGCAGATGCAGCCAGAATGCCAGAGTGCGGTGGGGAAAGATGGTCCTTCCTATATAATAACCAAATGGACAAGTCCAAAGCTTCCCCTATGCCTTTTCCTCATCCATCTGCATGTTGTCCCTTCCCTGGTTGAGTCTCCTCACAGCAGGAAAGCTGCTTACACATAGGGCATGGGACCACTTGGAGCATCTCCGCAGTGCAGCTTGTCTCTTCCAACTCTTTCCCTCCCCACCCGTGTAGAGAGATCAGTGAAAACAGCAAAATAGTTATTAATGATCCCTGGGATTGCAGAGCCTGAAATGATATGAGACAGCATTTTCTTTGGCTGCTTTAGTTCTCTTTTAGCACGCTGCTGTGTGTTTGCCTTCAAGGAGTATAAATGACCCTTTCAAATTCAGGATTTGAGGCTGACAATGACAATTGATAGCACTAATTTTTTTCATGTGTGAAGCACTTTTCATTCAGAGGGCTCTCAAATTGCTTTTCAAAACTATACAGCTTCCCTTCATCCACCACCAGAAAGTACATGGCAATTTAGGGCAGGGAATGAAGAATAATGTGTCCCAATGAAGGCACAAGGTCAAGTCAATTTGGCAGAACACATACCTGAATGAGAGCCTGGACAAAACATCACCACCAGGACTCGCGTGCTCCAGCTCAGGAGGGAAGGTGCCATGGGATCATCACTCACCAGCAAAGGTCAGAGCCCCCATCTTTATGTCTCGAACAGGGGCAGGGCACTGTGTTAATGCACACATTCAGAACTGCCTCAAAAGAAAAAGGAAAAAAGCAATTTGCTGACTTCACTTCTGAAGCCTTGGCTGCAACAAGAAAAAAAGGGCACTGTGAGTTTTTTGGTCTCCCTTCTCCTGTAGAAAGGAAAGGTTCTATTGAACCTTAGCCTACAGTGTGCTACACTTTACAGGAAGCCAAACCCATTTTGAAATTAATATGAACAGTAAGAGGAGACCACAAGGTGGAAAACTCTTGAAGTGAGTACAAGACTACTCATAAAATGAGTGAGAAAAGGAAATAGGTGATTATAAAAGGTCATTAGAAATGTCAGCTTACCAATGGGCATTGTGTGAAGGGAGGTGTAACCCACTGCGACACAAACCTATTACAGCTGAATTTGCGAAGGACACCCATAACCTCAATCTCTTTTGTTCAGAGGTTTACATTTAGGAAGTTTCTTTCATAATATTATCTCTCCAAAAGTTGCATAAATCCAAAGAATGGGGATTTATCCACCCAACTTCCACTTCACAACTTTTTCAATTCCACACAACAGATAAATGAACCCAAAAAATTTTCCCAGCCACCAGGAACACAGATGCTTAGCACTAGATTCAACAATTTCCAAAGCACAACTGCTGTATGAAATTGGAAGGTCCAGAGAAAAGGCAGCTGGTGAGTCTCATTCAAATACCTCATCTCCAATCAGATCCCATTGAGAGGAAGGGATTTCCAGCTTTTAAAAAAGTTTTCTGAGATTAAATTTTCTATAGTATTTTTTGTTCACCAAGTGGAACTGTTTTCTTCCTACAGCACCACTAGCAGCAAGAAGATTGTGGTGGGTGGAGAAGCAAAGGTGTTTCACCTTGCTGAGACCAACATTCATATCATGGGGGGAAAAGACTGATCTGGCAGCAGGAACAAGATGCAGAAGTATTATACGAGTGAGTATTTTGGAAATTAAAAGTTTAATTGGTGGCGTTGAGTGTAAGGACAGAGCTACAAGGTTTGCCTTTAATAGGTAACAGTGCCAGAAAGGATGTGTTTATCCATGGTGCTATATGTAACAATTCCCTGAGATCTGAAAGGACTGGATGATCTAGGACAATTTCCTATAGTCCATTGTTCCTTGTATGATCACCTAGCCTGCTTTATCCAATGAACAAAGTATTTGTAAGGGTCCTTTACTGCCCAGACACCTCAGACATTTAACATCCCGTCTCTTTGTATTTTATTTATCTATTTATTTATTGTATTCTTGGTGTAGCTTTTTATAATCTGTGCAGAATCCAATGATTTTTCAAGCATAGATTCAAACTCTGCCATAAACTTGTAGCAGGAGACAGTAGATAGCATACCTTCACTCCCCCAATTCTCTCCTCCTGCTTTCTTCCACCCACATATTTCCAAGAGAGATGATGCTTTCATTTATTTTTATTGCTCTTATTTCTTTTAGTGGAGAGAAACATTAACTATAGGGGTGTGATCCAGATTTGTTCAGTTGGAATGCAGGAGCCTTTGCACTCCCTCATTTCGTGCCTCAGTGCATTTCTTGCTAGCAAGTGGAAGAATGCAAGGCAGAGCCAGCAAAGCTAGGGCAGATTCTCTGAAATCTGGTCTCAGTCCTCTGCTACACCCTCAGCAGATATTGCAGTGCTGGCTGCCAAAGGAACTTAGCTCTGACACAATTCAGGCCAGGCCAGTTAGCTATTTAAAGAGGTGGGTTTATTTATACACTTTTTACCCTCCTCCCCTACAAACTCCCACCCTGTTTTTTTTTTTTTAAGATGGGAAATTATCAGTAGCCCTGAACACGTAAAATTTGACAGCAGTTTACCAGACAATTTGAATTGGTCACTTCATCGTTGCTGTTACTTTTATTCTTCTTTAAATTCCTTCAACCATTAAACAGTGTTATTCGCACAACAACTTTTGGCAGAGATCAAAAGAGTGTTGCAGGTTTGCTCCAATTTTCTACTGCTACCAGGTAATGAAGAGCTAGACAGAGACAAAAGATGTTTTTCTTTCCTTTGCTCTCCTATAGGATTTTGTCCAGGAATTCCCCACAGTCAGTGAAAACATTTTAAAAAGCAATTAAGGCGGATTTTGTGGGGCTGGGGAGATTGGTTTCAATCCAGTAGTTAAGTCATTGTGCTTTTGCTGAAACAATGACAACATCAATGGATAGCACTGTCTCACCTTCTTAAAAAGGTTCCCTGCTAGGGAACCCAGAATAATTATGAATTAAACTATTGACTACTCTGAGCAGATCTCTGGTGACAGGAAGCTCTATTTTAGGATAGATAGAGAGCTAGAGCGCTAGAGAGATAGATAGACAGATAGACAGACAGACAGATAGATAGGTAGACAGATAGACAGATAGATAGATAGATATCTGCAAACCCCAGTCCAGTGACTTGGAGAGAAAACAGTTCCACTTCTCACGCTTGTTTTGCACAAGATGAACATCACTGCGTGCCTCCCCTCTACAGTGCAGCGTTTCTTCAAGGAATCCAGAAATCCTCAAAAGAAGTGCTTGTTTTGGGTTCTACTTGGTACAACTGGAGTCCCAGAGGGCTAAGCTCCTAGTTAATTTCACCAGCTGTTGAAAGCTGCTGCAATCACTAGAATAGATCTTAGAATCTTATCCTTGCAAGGACTGCATATGCATTAGGTGATACTGGAATCTACTTATGTTTAAAAATAAAAAAAAAATCAGCAGACAGATAAAAAAAGTCTCAGGGAGATTATTTAATCCCTAACACTGAATTCAACCTTTGGAAAGAGTGAAACTCTCGTGAGACTCCAGGGGAAAGGAGGACACTCAGACGAGGCCGAAGAAGCCCACAGGGGAAGCTGCCTATTTCATTTCTGGAACGTGGACCGTGTGCATCTATTTTTAACTTTGAACCGAGTTCCTCTGCCTCCTGCCAGAAGTCCTGAGCCCTGTGCCGGCACAACGAGAGCAGTGGCCCAGCCATTCCCTAATAGCTTTTACTTCTTAATAAAGAGCAGCACTTAGGCAAAGGATGAGGTTACTGTCGGGGGGGTCATGATTAATAATGATTAATCTGATCCTTGCCAACATGAGCTGGATCCACCGTTCACTAAATAATTACTCTGCAGCATGGATACCATTTCCAGAGGAGGCATATATTTGTCATATTAAAACCAAAAACAAAACCACACGTAAGGAAAAGAGGATCTGACTTCTCAGTAGCACTGGATCTCACAGGAACCACCAGAAAAGCTAAGCAAAGAGAAAAAAAAAAATAACAACAGAAAAAAAAAAAGCCCAAACCAACAAAAACAACAAGGATAAGAGCAGTTAAACACTGATGAGTCACCTACCTTTTGGGAGAAGCAATAGAAAGCAAGTAAAACTAAATCCTGAGAAGGCAGAGCTGCATGTGCTGAGGATATGGAGCTCTCTGTTATTTCTGGTTCTTAACCTCACGCATAACTTTAATATGCACATTATTTGCCCACCCACACAATTTCCTCCCGTTCTTAAATTACATTTTTGTTTTCCTCGGAAAGCACACAAATGAAATTGCTCCCTGGGAAACATCTTTCCCACTTCGTGTTAGTATACTACTTGGCACAAGGAAATCCTAGTCCAGGATTGCCATTCTTAAACACCAGTGCACCTCAAATAATAAGCAACATTACAACTTTATAACGTTATGGGGAGGCATAAACTAATGAGAAACTAATAACCACTCTGAAGGGCATATATGAACCTTACAATTACAGCAGGATGCTCGTGGTGAAGAAATTTGGTTCTGGGCCTCAGAGCATGGATAAATTTTACTCCCACAAAGCACACAAACAATAGGCAGTGGTACCAATGGCAGACAACGACATGGGGGTTTTGCTGGCAACAGCTTGTCTTGGGGATTTGGGGATTCCTCTAAGTCACCCTGCTTCACTGACCCAAGGCTCCACTGAGACCATCCATGGGGATGGGACTCTAGTTCTTCAGTGCACTCAGCTGCATTCCCTTTGACGCTTTCAAAGCTTTTGTGGCACTTCTATTGCACTGTTTAGCCTTCCACCTCGCCTTGTAGGGTTTGATTTGCTCTAGGAGGCCACAGGACATAGACCACTGGTTCTTCTCCTGGTCTGGTGCAAATCCAACAAGAAGGTTGGGTTCCTTGTGCCTGTTGCGAAATTCCAGCCCCATGTGAACCTGTTTGGACTTCTGCCCTTGGCAGGTCCAGATTTTACACACTGGTGACTTGCAGCATGGAAAATACCATGCAGACTGCCAGACTTGGGGAAGCAGAGCTCAGGCCAAGGAGGTTAAGGTGCCATTCCTTCTAGAGGCATCCTGGAGAATCACAGAATCGTGGAATATTCTGAGTTGGAAGACACTCGCTAAGATCATTCATTGAGTTCAACTCTTAGCCCTGCACAGGACACCACCAAGGGTCACACCAAGTGCCTGAGAGCATTGTCCAAACACTCCTGGAGCTCTGCCAGCCTTGGGGTTGTGACCATACCCCTGGTGAGCCTGTTCAGTGCCCCAAAACCCTCTGGGGGAAGAACTTTTTCCTGATATCAACCCTAAACATCCCCTGACACAGCTCAGCCATTCCCTGGGTCCTGTCACCGTCACCACAAAGCACAGATCAGTGCCTGCCCCTCCTCTTTCCCTCACGAGGAAGTTGTAACTTCAGTGAGGTCTCCCCTCAGTCTCCTCTTCTCCAGGCTAAACAGAGCAAGTAAGACATGCCAGTAAATTAAATCCTTGGCAATGAGGTTATGATTTATTTCAGCTGGGGATTTTCCCTGGTGGGGCAGTGTGCTTAAGATTTTTTGCCAGTTTCCAAATTGACTAGAAGGAACGAAAGAAAAATAAATTTTTTGCAAAGCATCACCTTTCACAAGAATTTCAGCTGAGAAGTAGTTGGTGACGTTAAAACCAAACCTTTAAATAGCTAATGGTATAAAAACCACATACCTATTTAAGTGTGCATTTATGCAAATGAAAACTAAGTTGCATTTTCACAAGACTCTACAGAGGCAGCAGAGTGAAACACAAAGCAAGGCCGAAAAGAAAGAAAAAAAAAAAAAAAGAAAAAGGCCCCAACCACAATAATGAAGGTAAATCTTTAAAGTCTGAGACAGGGCGCAGGAGGCAGGGGTAGAGCTCTGCAAACAAAACTAAATCCAGTGCACTGTTTTTCCCCTTCACAAAGTGAAACAAGCTGTTCCTAAAATAATGCTTCCTTGGTTTTCTGGCAATTAGTGTCCTGAAGGATTAGCCTACAATCACCGGCAAGTGTTTGCCTTTCCCAGCCGATGTCACCATAGAAGTCTGTGTTTATCTACAAGGCCCAGGGGATAATTTATAAGCTGAGCTGAGGTCCTGCATTCACAGACAAATGTTCCACACTGCCACCCACCCTCCTGTACTAGTTTCCTCCCCATCCACCTCCTGTCCCCTGAAATATAGACAGGACCCTGCCAGGGGCATGACGAATGAGCTTTACAGCCTCTGAAGCAAGCACTTCCCCAATAGTTAATGTTGGTACAGCAAATAAAGAGGTACTGAGATGGTCAACGCATCTCCAGACATCAAAAACTAGATTTCAGAAAGTAACTGAATGCAAAAAAAGTGTACCATTGTTCCAGAAAACATCAAAGAAAAGGGGATATTTTTTCCCCTCTGAATACTATTGCCTACTCTATAATCGAAATACTGCCATTTATGAGTTTTAGGGCCACTCAGCAGGGTTTGATAGAGATAATGCTTACTAAAACATCTCAGCAATCAAGATGTTCCAACTTAATTTCTAATCTATACTACCAGTGTTTTAATGCTGTTCTGGTCCTGTTGTAAACCAAAAGTGATTCAACCAGAGTACATCAAAATACAAAAGACTAAAATTGTTAAGAGTGTTCACTTCTAAATTAATTTTCTTCTGATATATTAGAACCTCAATATGGGAATATTGTATTTGAGAGAACGGGAAGCTAGTCTTTTAAAGAAAAGTAAAATGAATCCTTGTCAACTGACAATATAGCTCATGAAAAAGAATTTGTTATTTTGAAAATGTTAATTAAAAAAGCCCAAGCAAAACAAAACAAATCAGACTCTATTCTACAAAGAATTTGTCAGTGTGACCAACATTCCTCACAAAAGAGCCTATTGCAGAATAGGTAGATGGATGGACAGGTTTATAGAGAGATAGATCTGTTCTCAGATCTCAAACGTTAACAAAGCAAGGCTTAGAGACATTGTTATTAATTACAGTTGATGAACATGCATGTGGAAAATGAAAAACACTTTTCTTCCTGAGAATTCATCTCTTTTCCCTTCAGGAAATTATCAGGAGTTTCTGGAAATTTGTGGACACTGTTTGAATTGGCCTCAGGTCTACACCTCGTCACAGGTTGTTCACAAGGTACATGACACAGCAAAGTTTTTCCATTTTTGAGATCAACTGCTTTGCTCTGCCACATTTAACATTGGATGATCTGATTCGATAAAATGTTTATGCTCAAATCATATTTTGTTTCATCTTTGGAAAGAATAATCTCCAGATTCAAACTTATCTTTAGCTACAAGTCCAGGAGGCCATAAGAACTAAAAATTTTGACAGAGATGGACTCGGCTGGTCTGAATAAGTGCCAAGTGGTGGGGGGTAGTAAGAGACCACCAGCTGGCTGTTATTCCAAGCACAGTCCATCTCACTTGCAATTACTGAACCCTACCAGTGATCCCACCACCGTCAATTTCACCAATTTTAGAATAAGGGGCCATTCATTCCAAGTAATGAATATTGAAACCTGGCCATCGGTTTGTGAGCAAGTTTTTACATGTCTGTCATGAGGAACCTCAGTAAAGAATGTCCTTGTGATGGTGTCACTTCAGAACAAAAGCATGCAATGAACTACCACCCATCCAGGCAGCTACAGTAGGAGACCAAAGGTTGCATGCATTTAGCCAGCAAGGAAATGCAATATTGTTTAAGAGGCATTGCCTGGAGTGGGTTTTTGTAAAGAAACAGAATTCATGAATAAATAAACCAGATGGGAATAAGCCAGGCTAGGGCATTAACATCTCCTAGTGCAATGAATCCCTGATCTTGCTTGAGGGTTTTTCTACAAATAACAAACACAAAAACATTAATGTTGTACCATTGTCAATCATGCCAAGGACTCTGTGTCCAGGAACTCTGATATGCAACAACAAATATCAAATCCACCAGACGTTAAGACATTCTTACATTTCACCAGTTAAGGCACATATTGACTGACCTGATCTGAGTCTTTCACTTGAGAATTTTTCCCTTTTCTGCAACCACAACTCATAAGCAGTTTTGCATCTCCAAYGACTTTTCCCTATAAGAGATAAGGAAGGAAAAACATCAGCACAATCTGAACCACTGAAGACCAAGAGGCTTGTATTTATGAGCAGGAGCAGGGGAAGAAAGGGCATTAGGGAAGCCTGTGGACTCTTCCTGTGTTGCTGGGAGGTACCCTTTCACGGAGGGGTAGCTCCCAAGCTGCCAAGTACACTTCCCCAAAGGCCAATATCACATCATAAGGGAAGTCACACAGGGGCAGAAGGTGTGTGGAAAAACACAGTGGGAAAGCAAAGCTGAAAAGAAACAAGTTATTTTAACCCGTTGTTTTCATATACTTACATGAACAGAAACCAGTCTAGCACACATAGAGACTACAAACACCAGACTGCACTGACTGGGGGAAAAGCTCATACTCTGTCTTTCCTGTTCATCCTTACCAAGTTAATGTCTGCTCACTTCTAGTGTTGCCTAAATTTGGTGAAATAAAGTCTACAGGAGTAACTTGCCCTCGGTAGGACAATGGGTCCACATCACCCCTGGTAAATCCATGCCAGGAATTCAACAGCCCACTCTCACCCAACACTGCTGGCACAGACCCTGCCATGTCTATGACATAGAGTCATAGAATGTGTGGGTTGGAAGGGACCTTAAAGATCACCCTGCCGTGGGAAGGGACACCTTCCACTATCCCAGGTTGCTCCAAGCCCCATCCAGCCCGGCCTTGAACACTTCCAGGGATGGATACTGGGGCCAACAGAGATTTACAAAGAAACAGAGTCCACTCACTCTCCTTTCACCTGCAACCAACAGTTTGAGGCAGATGCTGAGCCTAGGCACCTTTATTTTTGTTGAAAACCCATCAGACTGACTGAATGTGATCTGAGCAGCAAAGTTCTTCATGTTAGTAGGGTTCTTTTCCAGGGAATATTTGAGTCACTTTGGTTCTTCACCAAAGTATTTTTGTTACTTATCAAACCTGGACATCTTGACATATCCCCATGGCAGAAAGGGGCTGGGATGCCAGGTTTAGTGAAAATGCTACTTCAATTTAAACTGCACGGAGTCAAAAACAGCCAGTGGAGTCCCCACAAACGTATCACAATTGTTTTTCTGCAGGCACACACACAAAGACATTGCCTGTTTTCAGACCTTTGCTGTCCACAGTTGAAAAATAAACACTCTCAGCATCTGCCGGGGAATAGAGGGAGAATCTGCTGCTGTGCAGCCATGGAGAGTCACGAGATTTCAACTGGATGAATTTATATAGAAAAGGGAACCCCAACATTAATGCAGTTAATGAGTTTAACCAAGTGGAAGTGCTCTGCCCGAAATGACAAGGAAGGAAAAGGGCACGATTAAAAGGAATTGCAGCCATTGCTCAATGTCAGGGCACAGCAGAGAG
>JACAXG010000830.1:10656-25395 GCA_018881555.1 Amblyornis subalaris
GGCTCCAAAGTCTAAAAAAGATTAACAGCAGAATAAGACTGGTTTTAAAACAGACTGACTGGTTTGATTAATTTTCATTCTATGATCTTGTGTGAAGACCCTCTGTTCCAAAGGAAAAACAAAGGGCTGAAATCACACATAGACTGACAAAAGATTTAACCTATAAAAGGCATAGTAAGCTCTCTCAACAATATTAAATACTGAAACAATGATTTCTCAGGTGAACAAGGGACAAAAGGCAAAAAATTCAAATGAACATAAATATGAAACATAGACAACAGTAAAAACATGGGAAACGTCAAAGAAATAAAAATAACTTATCCCTCTGCAAAATATCTGATATAACTGTTTTCAGGTTTAAAGCATTGATACAGAGAAAGTGCAGCAAGTATGCTCAATCCCTCTAGCAAAGAATTTACAGAGGTTATTCCCAAACACCCCTGAGCTCTAGCACTAAAGAATCATACTCTCTGAGACTCAACTAAGTTTCTACCAGTCAAAAACCTTGATAACAAACATACATTTTATAAAAATTCCATCTAGTGCATAAAGCCTATCTACAGAATAGGGTAACATTAATTTTCCTGTCTAGTACTTTTAAGATGCACAAAAAGGATTTCATATGAAATATTATTCTGAGAACTATGCATCACATTGGTAAATATCTAAACTGTGTGAATGTTAAAAACAGAATTTTTTTTTTCAAGAGGCTATTTTATAGGAAATATGAATATCCTGATCTCTTAAACAGTTCTAGCCTATGTAAATTGAACAATGATTTTGTATATGACCATCGGACAATGTACTTTTTCCCATATAGGGGTTAGAGAGCAAATCAGTATGAATTAACTTGTTAATGAATCAGAAACTTTCTCAACACCTACAAGACAGCATAAACCCCAAACCATAAAACACCCTTTTTTCCTTAGTATTATACTGAAATGTGCAGGTCCTTGCAATTGCTGATGCTACAGCAGAAAAAAGGATTTTTTTTCCCCCCAAATGATTGAGTTCAAGAATTCAAAACATGTCTACAATAGACATAATACTAATATAGGTTTATTAATTTTTTTTTTGTACCTTATTACATGTGCAAGTTGTGATTTGAAAGTCTGGCCTTCAATGTTAAATTCTGTGGATAAAAAGGCTAAAAAAGTTGCTTGATGAACCTAAACTGCCTAACTATTTCAAAAAGTAAAAACCCCAGAACAAACAAAAACAAACTGTGAAGCCCACAACAAATCATATTCAATATTGGTAATAAAAGTTGAAGAATAATTTCTGGCCTAAACTTCTTCAGCTACAAAACATTTTTCTTCTTCAGCAATAAAACCTGTAACTTATAACCATCAGCTTCTGTATGAACAGCATAGATTGAGAATCTTGTCACAAATGTAGCACATAATATAGCTTGCAAACAGCAAGTGGAAAAAGGTACAATTACAAGTCCAGAAGATCAGCATATCAAGAGATAAATTAATGAAAAGCATGCACAAGTATTCAAATCAACTTGACAATTTATGACAGATTTCTATGAAAAAAATCTACTGTTTAAAAATGTCAAAACAGAATAGATTTTCTCCTAAATCTAATTATACAGTTCATGAGTCCAAACCACAATAGACAGAGTTACAAGCATTCATCGATCATTGGGGAATATCCCGGTAATGATATCAGAGGGTAGAAGGAAATATCCAACAGAGTAAGTATTCAACTCAGCAGGAAAGAAAATTCTGTAGAGATATAAGTTCATTTCTGAATGAAAAGAATAATTTAAGATATTTCTGATGACTAAAGCTGAATATGTCTACCAATTGATCTTATTTTCTTGCCATTTGAGCAACAAAGTGAAGCTTAGGTGTCATGTACACATTTTCAAGTAGTTATTTGTTCTTATGTTACAAATCATTTATAAACAACAGTCTAACCTGACTGATGGTACTGTATATCATACACTTTTCAAAATGCCATCACTGATGTTAAGCTTCCTGAGTAACTGAAAAAAAAGCTTTTACCACTCAATTGCCCACAGCTATTTTAATTTCTGCAGATGCCAATGTCTAGTTACTGCCTGATCCTGTAAAAAACTCAAAATAAATAGAAAAATTCAGGTCACCACTCAGGTATGTATCTTTTTAGAATATCTTTCAATACTTCAATATAACTTCTGGAGATAAGGAAAGAGAAAAGGATTCTTCTAAAATATTTCCCTATGAAGTCTAATGTACAATTGTCAAAACCACTGCAAACAGAGAATTACAACCTCTTAGCACATAGAAGTATAAATTATAATAAGCCATGAACATAAAGATTTGACACTGTACATAGTACAATATTCTAATTGACAAAAGTTATGGGAAGTATCAGCCTCATAAAGGAGTAGATGAATTTTGATTCTTTATTTGAATGCCTGTAAATTGCACAAGTTTTACCTTCAAAATAAATCTGTAACAGTCATCATAAAATACATATATAAGATCTGGAGTCTTTTCAGGGAAACGAACTTGATATGACTACTCAACTTTAGATCTCATCATGCTGAGAACAATTAGTAGTTCAGAAAGAAAAGTATAGCATCCATAAGAAATGTGAAAGTTCACATTTTAAAAGGACACATAAGACCCAAGATTTTCTTAATGTACTATAGAGAGCCCAAATGCATACACTGCTTTGTTAATTGCTGCCATTCTTGCAGATTTCGAGACATTTTGATAAGGAGCATTAGCAGAAATGCAAATGTGTATTCTCTAATGAAAGATATATGCCAGTTCAGTAAAAAAACCCCACAAAAATAACAACCCCCCCCAACCAATACCAGTTCCATCACATAAAAACTAACCTTACAGGCCTGACAGTTTAACTCTCAAAAGTCTGTATATGAGTGCCATAAGCTCAATTACCATTTTGTAATAGCAAATGCACATACATGCATACACACACATATATATTTTAAGGCCTCTTTAAGATATAATCCAACTGTCACTCCATTATTTCCTCTATATTGTCACCAGAAAACTGGTTTTACCATTTTAATTAGCCACTTAAAATGATCACTAGGAAGATGGTGTGAGAAAGACATGAATTA
This sequence comes from Amblyornis subalaris, assembly GCA_018881555.1. Lineage (NCBI taxonomy): Eukaryota > Metazoa > Chordata > Aves > Passeriformes > Ptilonorhynchidae > Amblyornis > Amblyornis subalaris. The sequence continues at coordinate 13,742 of JACAXG010000830.1, forward strand.
ACAAATGTGATACTTATACATTGAGTATATTTGATTCAGAAATCTGAACAACAATGAAAACTCATTCCCCACAACTCCAGTTTTTCACACATCTTTAAAATGTTTAGGATTTTAAATAGATACATCTGTTATGGGTTAGAAAAAAAGAAATGAAAATTTGTTTCCTTTCCCCTGGGGTACCAGGGAGGCTGTGTAGTTGGGGAGGGGCTGGCCGGGAATTGATGGGCGATACTTAAGAACAAAAGGGAGTTATCTGTTCAGCTGCATTCCACACTAATGACACAGAATGGACGGTACTTAAGGACAAAAGGGACCACTTGCCCAGCCTAGAAGCCAGGACAATTCCCTCAATTAAAGAAAAACAAAGACTTGGAAATACTGACAAGGGGGATGTTTCCTCAGAGGCTGGAGCATCTCGAGAGAACTGCCAGACTTGGGCGAGAGGTGGGTGGAGACCGGGGCTTGCCTCACTCTCGACTTGGCGTTCGAGGAGGACGGTCGTGTCTGCAGCGAGTGCCAGTTTCACTCCGGGAACACTGCTACACTGCGACGCCTCCGCCAGCTGGCTCCAGAGCACGGATACACTGTGACATCTCCGAGGGTCCCTCGGCGGCACAGGGTACAGAGTTACGCTGTAACCAATCGCCGCCTGGAGCTGCTCGTCTCTGCTGTTCCTGCCTTCTGCTGGTTTGCCAGTGGGTGATACCGAGATCCATCGCTCCCCAGTCAACCCTGCCCGCCTGCGCTGCTCGCTGCCCGCTGCCGAGGTTGGTGGAGCCGGGCTGCTGCCCCGTGGGTTCGCACCGGGGGCAACTCCCCCATTTCCCGTTCGCCGGAGCCGCCATTTGCCACGTGAGGATCATCGCGCTCGCGCCACAGCGCCCCCTGCAGCGGCGGGGGAGTCACCGCAGCCTCTCTGCTCCAACGGAGGATTTCCCAACAACACACAAGGAACTGATAAGGGGTTTGTCTGTTCTCTTATGGTTGCCGTTTAACTGTCTTGTTTTATAAATATATATATATATAGTTATATAACCCTAGTAAAGAACTGTTATTCTTTTTACCACATCTTTGCCTGAGAGCCCCGTAATTTCAAAGGTACAGTAATTTGGAGGAGGGAGGGAGGTCATCCTTTACTCAAGGGAGGTTTCCCACCTTCCTTGACAGACACCTGTCCTTCAAACCAGGACAACATCTCAATCCAACTGGCACGGGATCTTTCACACACCTGTTTGAGTATTCTGGCTATAGAACCTTGATCCATTTTGCTAGTGACTGCATCTTTCCTGAGTCTTGCAGCTACAGTTCCAAGATAGTCAAGCGATGCAACTCTTAATGCCATTTCTGTAGATTTGTTACTGAACTGGTGAACCTAAGAAAAGCAGAATAAACTATTATAAAAATTATTTATTTATGCAACTCAGATTCTTCTCACAAGGCAGTTTGACCTTATTAAAAAGTCCACTTAACTTCGATGCTGCTTAAAATTATGTAATTTACTATTACATCACAGAGTCCTTACTTTACATTAATGTTTTTTCCTTTATTGAGTCTTTCTCTCTACAAATATGCCTGTTATAAAAATATATATTTTTAAAAAACTAAAATAAACTGGACATCTAGTAGAGCTGATATCCTTTGCAATAGCATAGCACCATAATACAACTTCCTCATTATTCACACAAGTATGAAGAAAGCTACATTTTACCAGGAACATGACCATAAAATATTTTCCAAATAAACAGCTCAAATTACTGTATTAATTGCATTGTAATACTGAAGAACAACTCTCAAAAAACATGCCAACAAAAATGTTCACATTCTGTAAAATGTCACAATCCATAAGTAAATGTACCACTTACTTTAAGAACAAACTTGTAAAAGACCAAACTACTTAATTGTTTTCAGGTTCTGTTCAAAAGGAATAGTCCAGAGAAGTATGGGACTGGGAGAGCAAAGTCCCTCCCACTCTAAGTGAAGATCAGGCTCATGACCACCTGAGGAACCTGAACGTACATAAGACCTTTGAGAACCTTCCAGTGCCTGAAGAGGGCCTATAAGAAAGCTGGAGAGGGACTATTTACAAGGGCATGGAGTGATAGGACAAGGGGGAATGGCTTCCCACTGCTAGAGGGCAGAGTTAGATGGGATATTGGGAAGAAATTGTTCCCTGTGAGGGTGGTGAGGCCCTGGAACAGGTTGCCCAGAGAAGCTGTGGCTGCCCCATCCCTGGAAGTGTTCAAGGCCAGGTTGGACAGGGCTTGGAGCAACCTGGTCTAGTGAAAGGTGTCCTTGCCTGTCCACTGTAGGGGTGTCGAACGAGATGAGCTTTAAAGTCCCTTCCAACCCACACCATTCTATGATTCTATGAATAATTACAGGTATTAGTCTGACTTTATTCTCAATGAATATGAATGAAGCTATTGGAGAGCGTCCAAAGGAGGGCGATGGAGACGATGAAGGGTTTAGAGGGGAAGCTGTACAAGGAGTGGCTGAGGTCACTTGGTCTGTTCAACCTGGAGAAGAGGAGACTGAGGTCAGACCTCCTCACTGTCTACAACTTCCTTGTGAGGGGCAGTGGAGGGGCAGGCACTGATCTCTTCTCTGTGTGACCAGTGACAGGACCTGAGGGAACGGCTGGAGCTGTGTCAGGGAGGTTTAGGTTGGATATCAGGAAAAGGTTCTTCACACAGAGGGTGGTTAAGCACTGAACGGGCTCCCCAGGGAATGGGCACGGCCCCAAGGTTGCCAGAGCTCAAGGAGTGTTTGGACAATACTCTCAGGCACAGGGTGGGATTGTTGGGGGGTCCTGTGCAGGGCCAGGAGTTGGACTCAATGATCCTTGTGGGTCCCTTCCAGCTCAGCATATTCTATGGTTCTATGAATATCTAAACTTATTAGATGCTATAGAATGGCATTTTTTAATGTGGAAAATGTCATGGAATATTAGAACAGGACTTTCATGAGAAACTGTATACATATGACCTTTACTAAGTTCCATATCAATGATCTTCTGGCCTAAATTTTATTTTCTATGCATTGCCTAATAGTGATACATGTAAGAATATCCTTACATGCTGCACGTGTGTCAACAATCAGAAAACACTCCTGTAATAGTTTGAGCTGAAATAAACAAGTTTAATTGTAATAAGAAATAAATTAATATAATAGTTAAGAACAAGTATCCCTTACCAATAGCCTTCCTAATAAGCTAAGTAGCAACTCTGCAGCTGGCCATTCTGGTTTATTAACTGTAGAAAGAAGATCCTGAATGAAGTTCTCAAAGAGTGGCCTGTAATCTTCTTCCCCTTGTTTACTGCCACACCTGTTAAACAGAAAATGCTTTTTGTAAGCGAACTTAACAGCCATATAAGGTTTTCTTCTGATGTAAACAGAAGTAATCCTACGTTTAATCAGAAAAACAGTTTTAATTCTAGAAAACAAATCTGAAATATTAGCAGAAAATTTGTTTTATCCATTTCCTGAGAAATAGCTTAAACAGTTATCACTCCAAGTTGCACTGGAAATAAAGCAGCTAATCCACGGCAGCAGAATTTTGTTGCTAAGATTTTCCTATTTTTAGCTTTGCATTAAACTCTGCACAAACCTGGACAGACAAAGTAGGTAGAATTATAAAACTGAAGCTAAAGCAGGATATTTATGAGTTGGTGTGTTTATAATCTTTAAGCTTGGTTTCATTTATCTGATAGTAATCAGACATCTCAGTATTATGCTTCATAAAGGTTACAATCAGAATGTCAAAAATAAAAAAAAAAAAATCAAAAGTTAACATACCTGGTAACTTTTGACTTATATGTGGCATCCCTAAGTTTGACTACATCAGAAGCATGCAATTGCTAGATGGCTTATTAAATAGCTTTTCAGCTTTAAGTGTAGAAATTATTACAATAAAAGTCTAAAGACTTACTCTTTGAAATCCTCTGGTTATTCAGGTACAGGGTTTTTATTCCTTTTTGAGCTATTGCTAACTTTAGCTAAATGAAAGTAATTTCTTAGTTTTTTTATACTGGATGACTGAATCAACATAGTTTCACCACTTAAATATTTGCTCAGCCTTCCCTTCCAGGCTTCAGATAAGTAACAGATCCCTAATAAAGGAATCCTACAGGAACTATAAAATAGATTCTTAAATCTATAAGAACACTCTGCAGAATTTCTCTTCCATAAACATTTTTGTCTAGGCAGGAAGCTGTCTCAGGCACCTATAATGTATATTATTATAAATAACTTTATGAGTAGGTATTTATCGCCGTTCAGTGGCCAGGTTTGTCTTAAAGTATTACAGACTTCATTTGGAGTTGGTTTCATCAATAGACTAAAGAATGCAACAGTACTTACTTCTTAAGGAAAATAGAAAGGAAGTTTTGTGCTGTTCTCATGGCTGTTTCATATGAGTTAGTAATAAGCACATCTTGATCCACCTAAAAAACAACAAGATACATTTATCTATTATTTTAGCATACAGAAAATGACAATTTCCAGATGAGTATTTCTCATGCATCAAAAAATTATAGCAGATATAAAATGACTATGTTTGATTACTAGAGCATGGTAATAATGTATTATACCTACAAATGCATGTAAATAATTCCAGCACACATACATAAAAAAGGCTTTTTAAAAAAATCTTACTTTCTTGTTTGGTTCCTCCTCTGAATTAGAATCTTTTTCTGTTGATGGCAAATGCACCACACACTGAATAAGCTGCAGAACCAGTGCTGTTACCATCTGAATATACATAGGCTCTCCATCAGTGTCGCTGCTGTTTAATCTGTTAATAAGACAGCATTAGCACTAAAACTAAACAAAAAAACCAAAACTTTTTTGTCCTAAACAACATCTTTCTAAAATAATAATCAAAGCTAGGAATCTGTTATAGACATTTATCTTGTCATTTGCTTCTCTCTTACGCAGTGAAAGATTTGGTCTAACAAAAATGGTAAGTATTATTCTTAGGCCAAAGAGATGAAATGAAACAGCTCACAGATGGGACATCAGTGTGTCTATGAAGTTCAGCAGCTGAAAAAATCTTCAAAAATATTTAATAAATCAAACACCTCCATGCAAAGGCACTTACTAATAGGCTTACTCTGTATAATGCCATATCCATTTCCAACATAATATTAAAAGTAGTAGACCAAACTTGTCATAATAATTTATTACTTATATATTATTTAATGTATCTGAAATGTGCAGGAATTTTAAACAAGAGAAATTAGCGACCATGACCTGGACTGACTTCTACAAGAGTTACACCTATGGTAATCTCAGGTAGCGCAACAGACTATAAACTTCAGTATGCCAAGAGTGTCTTTTAAGTTGGTATGACCAGTATGGATACACTCCACCTCACATTTCTCCCCTTCCAAGTGACTTAACCTGATAAATAGTATGGTGTTTACTACCCATATGTACATCAACACCACTTAATGCTGCCTTTAACAATATGAAAAAGTGATAATCTGACATCATTCTCCCCAAATTATCAAAATAATAATTGGATGCAAAACAGATTGCAATTATTATCTTTATGAAGTTATCTCTACTTGTACAGAGACAATATTTTCCTATAAAATTTTAGGTAAGCTACACCCTTCATGACTATAGCCACAGAGAGGGAATGTCCTCCAACAGGTCAGAGCTAGAACTCTAGAGATAAACAGTGCAGTCATTATGGCCTTGAGACAGTAACTTCCTTATAGTAAATGTCCCAATTCAAAGAGGGTATCTACCATTTATGATCCTATGCCTAACACCTTCCTATTTACTAGATCTCTCTGATGTCTATAAACAAAACAGTAGGAAATACTAGGAACAAGCACTCGTTAACATTAGAATTGCCGAATTCAACTTCAAAGTTTCAGTGAATTTCTTTTCCTGAATATTTCCTGTTCATCCACCCTGGATTGGACAACCTATTTCATTGACAACTTGTTTGTCTCCAGGGAAAACATGTATGGAAGCAAGGAACAAAATCAACACTAACAACAAATGTTTTAGAATAATTTGCAGTGTCCAACCTCAATTTTAACTGAAACCCAGTCCAGGTCAGATTCTCTCTAATTTAACCTGAAACTATACTATTATTCAGAAGATACACTAAAATCCAGCTGAAGCACTTAAAAGACAGTTAAAGCGAACTGAGTAGTTTCTAAATGAGGCTCATTCAAAGGAGTATTAGATTAATTTCATGGAAAGAGTGGTCTGAGCATGTCCTCAAAGAAATTCAGCCAGAATTTTCCTATTAAGCTTTAGCAATGACAACATTATATAAAATCCATATGAACAGAACCAAAGAATTTTCCAAGAAAAAACCTTTGAATGCATACTAACATTAGTCATTTACATACTTAGTGAGACAGATAAGATTTTGCAATTATTTTTGTAAGCAGGCATAAATATGATGGCATAAGAAAGTGATTATTACAAAATACATTTGTCAGACAATTCTGCTCTCCCTGTAGAGGTTTTGAAATATCAACCTCTAACAAAACATAGCTTATGGAGTCACAGATTTTTAAAGAACAAGTTAATACTGAAGCCTAAAATCCTACATCTACAAAACTGTAAATGTTGCTGTCTACAAATTATCAATCTATGTCAGAATTTACCTGAAATTTCTCAAACTCCTCTTGCTGGTTGGTAGTCTTGCAAGGGAAGTGAAAATTTCTTCTAGTATTAATTGTCTATGTTTTTCATATCTGGAGAACACCTATTTAGCAGTAACAGAATTGTTAAAAAATTATTTATTGTTACATAAAATATCAATTGTTAAATAGATTTTTAAAAATTATACATAGAAACATACTAATTATGTGACATTTAAATAAATTATATTTAATGCATACCTTGTTTTTAATGCATTGCTTTGTTTTTTCAAAGCAAGCATTTCTTTATAAAATACAAAGAAATTTTTTCAAATATAGCTTTTTAAAAATCTTCAAATAGCATGAATGTGTAATAGCTCTTAAAAATACAATATGTTTTAAAATTTTCTGCCAATGGTACAATACACTGAAAGTCAAACAGTGTAAGGCTAAGGTATCAGACTCCAGTATAGAGCAAAAGTCTATGGTAATATACATTAAACATGAACACTTGTATAGTTTTCGAGCACATTTGAGAAAACTATGCTTTAATGTTTGCCTGACATGAAATATTAATTCAATTTATGGGGTCAGGATTGTAGAGTTTGCCTCTCCCTTTGTTCAGGCAGAAGTACTTTTATAAATACTGGAGTACATAATCCTTACAAAGATGAAAAACTTTCACTTGAACAAACACATCTGTGATGCACTGCAGTTTTCCTGAAAAAATATTTTATCTGCCCCATGAATTTTTCACATAGCCACCTCTTCTGAGGAAAAGGACTTATTCTATTATATAGTTCTATTATATATTATATAGAACTATCCTACTAGTTCTATGGCTTATACCATTGCATAAGTTTTAATCTTAACAAAGGAGATAAGAAAAACCACATTGTTAAGATTTCTTAAGAGAAGAAAGAACAGGTAAGAGGAAGGGGTTTGTGTTTACACTTTAAACAACATAACCAAAATTAAGTAAATTCCTTGGCTTAAGTAGGCTATTTTTTCCTATAGAGTACTCTGCAAATGGGAGGAGCTCAGATAGCTTTAATACTGTTCCTAGATTATAATACCAAACTGTAAAAACATGCAAGAATAAAATTAGTTCTAAACTCCAATTCTCTACCAGCAAAAATACAGCCTATGTAAATGCCCTAATAACTCTCAGAAGAACACGAAACTGCAAATTAAAAATTACTTACTGCAGTCACTAATTTGATGGCACATAGCTGTAGTTCACTGACATTTTCTACAAAGAAAGGTGTTATTCCCATAGATGATATCTACCAACAGAAAGAAGTTATTGTAAGTATATTTGACTAACAAACTGATATTTATGCATTTTCACAAGTAGATTATTCATTCATCAGGTAAGGTATTCAACATGTATTCATATGATTTACAAATAAAGTTATTAAAGTATATTTTAATACAATGAGATTAAACTTTTCTTAAGTGTACAATAAAAGCCATTAAAGACATGAACATTATATGTTTGTACTGGTTTCATACTTCATGTCATTGAGACAATCACACTACAGTCTCTCTGGAAAAAGAAAAAAACTCAGACAAAAATTTTTCTGATAAAACTTACTTGAAGAATAGTTGTATCAGTGAGAAGCTGTATCTCTAGCAACTCTGACAAGCTGCTGACAATGTCACAAACTTTGTTATACAACATCACTATAACTCTTTGCTTGTGGGTGGAACATTTGGCACGTTTTGCTTTTGAACTTAAAACACCACCTAGAAAATAAAAAATATCTTTATTAATTTTTTCAGTCTTTCACATCAGATATTAGAAAGATGATCATCTTCCTCAAAAAATGTCTCCAAAACAAGTCCATGACTACAGCTTTGTAAATGAAATTTCTTACAGAAGAAAAACTATTCAGTAAAATCAGCAAGAATTTCATATTTTCGTGATTGCTTTGAATTCTGGATCCAAGATTCTTAAAACCATTCTTGAACATCCACACGTCAAGATATGCATATGACAACAAAATGCAAAACATTTAGCATACTAACCACCATGAGGATCCACTCTATACACAGGATCATACTGAGGATAGAGAGTGTTCTGCAAATGAAACTTTGTGTATTGAATAACTCTTTCTATTACGTCTTCAATATATACAGCTTTAGGCATATTTGGTGATGTCATAATATTGATAGCAGTAAGACAGGCATCAGCAGATTTCGTCACTCTTTCCATAATAAGATCTCTCCATAATCTCTCCTCATCTTCAGTGTCATTGTTCTGTAACAGGTGATAGAAAACAAGATAGTGTGAACAAGAAGTTAAATTGTTATCCTTACCAAGTAAAAGATAACATTATTTTAATATACTTACATACACACACACACAAAATGCAGTATTTCCTTTATGATACAAAAATAGTTTGGTTTAGAAATCAACAAACGTTTCTTTTACTAGCAACAGGTTTGTAACCCTAAGTTACAGGTCTTCAATATCTCACTATGTTCTTCTGGTAAAACACAAAAAAGCTTTCTGTGTATCATTGGGAAGCACTATGAAGGAAGACTGTCACATTCTCTACTTAAGAATGATGTAGCTTAATCAAAATCTAAACTCATTCATCTAGTGTTTTCTTCAGTGGCCTATACATACCAGTTGCTGCTTTGATCAGTCTAAGTTTTTGCCACTAGAGAGAATTCTTACACAAAAAGACTGTTAAGTCACACAAAACTCATGAGAATACAACTTTCTCCAGAGACCAACTCATCTATATCAATGGGTTTAAAACATGTTTTATCAAATATAACCATATATGGACTCAATGATCCTTGGGGGTCCCTTCCAACTCAGCATATTCCGTGATTCTGTGATTTAGATTAAGCACAGGGTATGGAATCTCTGTATTTCTGTGTTTGCAAAAGTTATAAAAACAAACATACATGAGGTTAATTATGACCACCCAGCACTATTGAAATATTGTAATAATGTTATTAATAGCAAAACCAGGTGAAATTTTTAATAACTTCTCTGGTACAGATAAAAATAATCTTTCTTGCTTGTATAAAAGCACAGGCTGTTATATTTTTTCCACTGTGGAAGGGATGTTTTATGGACATGTAGAAAAGTAGAAAAAAAATGCCCAATGGTGCAAGTTACACCAGTTACCATGAATATTTCAGGATGAAACTATATTTAAAATTAAGTCAAAAGACAACCTAATTACTCCCAATACATCTGTTTACTATAGCAAAACATACTGAAATAATATAAACAATTGAATTTTACTTCAAATCTTAAAATTTGGCAATCTTTTAATTGCATACATACTAAATCAGGAATTCCTTTCACAGACACACACAGTATTCGAAACTATCACTATATGGGACTCAAATGAAAAAAACCCTATTCTATACAATGGTGTGAAACTAATTTGAAAACTCACATGGTTAAGTAATGTGGAAAGCTTTGATCCATCTTGAATATTCTTCTCCAAAATATTCAGGACTTTTACTGTTTTATCTGTTGAGAGCTAAAACAAGAAACAAAACACATCAAACAACTATAGGAACATAAAGGCTTCCAAATTGCGGAAAAAATGTCCAATCTGAGATAAGGATTGGATCTTGATTTGTCTGGTTTCTCACACAGAATGATTGAGAATGCTGATAATAGAATTAAATTAGTGAAAATATGTTCTAAGACTGCAATCAAACTTCATTTTCAACCAGCAAAATACATAGAAATGTATTTAAAATTGCATATCTGTAATTAATGTTGTATAGTTATATGCTTTTGCATTTGCTTCTAGAAACAGAAATTTACCAAATCCAAGTATCAATCCCAAATTCTAACTGACCATATAGAACTTTATTAAGAGAAAATCCAAGTTCTATGGACAAGCAGAAATAAAATTCCCTGATACTTGAGTGCTAATAAAAAGGAAACATATTCTCAGTAACTGTTAATTTAAAAAAACTAGCATGTTGAAAAAAGTAACTCAAATTCACTTACTGATGTTCTACAGAATTGTAATTAAATAATCTGTAGAATATGCTAAACTCCAGGAGAATCAGTTTCATTCATCCAGATACTATTGGTGCTCACCTTTAGAAGCAACAAAATTCTGATTTTATGCATACATGTAAGTATGTATGTAAAAAAACCAGGTAACAGTGGTTAAGGGTGAGAGCTATCAGTAAACAGAAACACTCAAGCTGATATCATGCTGCAAAGGAAGGTAGGGAGATCAAAGAAAGGGCCATGAGGAATATCTAAACCTCAGATTAAAGAAAACCCTTCAGAGTGTCTTGTATAAGTGGCTTCACAGACACTTCATAAACATAAGTGGTCATGAGGAGGTAGAGTAAGAATTTAACACAAGACTGCCCAAAGCCAAGAGTTCTAGGAAGATAAGGAAAGCAAGAATATTGTTTCTAAAGGTGTGATACCAACAGTTTGTGCCAACAGAAAGTTCCCTTGAACAGAAGTTGGGAAGAGTATGGCAAAGAAATCATAATATGCAGTCTACAAAAAAATTAATCTTATCAGCTTGGGCATTAAATCTTTTAAGTTTGAAAGAACTCTTTGGAGAGAGGAAGGTAGTAGGCAACTCAGTGTGATGCTGGATGGACATTATACATTTACATTGCACTAATGGCATATATCAGCAAGGGTGAATTTTTTCACTTTGCCAACAGGTTCTGTTTTACTGAGGTTGCTCAACAGTAGCTGTAAGGAGCAAATTATGTACTTTTGTGAAAGTAGATTAATTATTAGATTTTACTGCTCAGGCATGTGTTACCTACCAGTATATAGTGCTCTGTGTCAGCCCTAACAGAGGACCATTCAACAAAAACGTCTCGGCTTCAGAGACAGTAAGTTAAGATGTGGTAACTTTTTAAGCACTTCAGCAGAAGCACAACTATTCACAGTATTTGTCACATGTATACCTGAAGAGGGTGGAATATTAGAGGAGGCACAAGATTTTGTATGTTTAACAAAATTAAATGTTCAAAGAGTTAAATACTATGAAGATGTACCTTGTCCATAATGCCCATTGCCTT
>JACAXG010000084.1:0-129200 GCA_018881555.1 Amblyornis subalaris
TGTGAGGGTGGAACCGTATAAGAAGGAATAAGGGAAACATATAATGATTCAATAGAAACTCTACAGCAGGTACTGTAAAGGAAAGGACACCTTTATTCTGCCCAGCCAGGGGGCATAGCGGGGTTGAAACTCCATATGCATGCTCAACGAGCTCCTTTTTAAAATGCGTATTTATATGTTTTACAGATTTGGTCTCTGCCCGTGTTTTGTTCGTTTATCTGAAGTTATATCTTTAAGGTTTACGTCTTTTCCTGACTTTGCGGTTTTTTAGCTTAGGGTTACAGTACAAACATGACACATCACATACTCATCAAACTCATTATGCTAACACACTTAATTTTGTTATCACACGCTTTTTTACTACATTAGTTCTACTCTATGTGTAATTGCATATTTAATTATGTCTCTATTCTTTACTGCATAAAAACCTGCATTTTCCTATCTTTTGCGTTAGCTCTGGTTTTGGTCATTAAAGGCTAGCTTCGTTATCATTAACCCGGGGGGGGGCTAGGTTCTTGTTTTGAAGAGAAGAGAAAACAAAAAGAGAAGTGGTCAGCTTGCATTCCCTTCCCTTCTCTGTCTAGCCTATCCGGGCTAGGCTCTTAGTCTTGCAAAAGCAGTTTATCTATGCGTAGCAGTTACCATTTAACTTTCATTAATTCTATACTAAAGTTTTGTTAAAGAAAGAAAGAGGGTCCTGTGTTTCAAGCCCCCCCTTTTCTGAAAACTTGCAAATTCCTTTGCAATCGTGACATCATCCATACTTGCAATGTCAAGGTACGTATTTTACACCACATCCATAAGTTTGTGGCTGTAAGAGCTATGGTTGTTAGTAACAAAATTAGAATTGGGTGGATCAAGAAATTAAACAACCGGGTCGTTGTGGGTGATTGAGTCCATCCAAGAAAAATGTCCCACCAGTGGTATTCTCCTGTCTTCCCGATGGAATCCATTGTTTCCTTGATCCATTCCAGATCATGTTTGACAGTCAGTATCGCTCGCGCACCGGTCTCTTTAACACGTATTGCCATAGCGTCCAAGTCCGGATGTTGCAGCGTCTGTTTTAAGATACTATTGTCCATTCCGATTTTTACAATTGGGACTTCATGGTAGGATATATATTCATCTTGCACAAGTTGATATGTGGTAATAGGGGTGATGTAATTAAAGTCACATCCTACTATCTTTGTAAAATTACAAACGCAAAAATCGGTATGATTAGTAGGTTCAACACAGTTATYTATAATTACTTCTGGGCAATTAGTTTGAACACATGCACACCCGTTTCCTACATAATATGCCTGGGACTTGCTTTTTCCAGAAGGGATCATCTCAAAGGTACCTGTGCTATCTTGTGCGTCTAAACATAAATCTTCTGTCTCCAGCACTGCATTTTCACAATTAAATCCCAAGCGACTGTGGGGAATGCACCCCTCAGTACTTACAGTCTGCCAATTTTTAGTTTTGCTGTTGTATTTTCCCCAGGCGTTATGTCCTGTAGGCCTGATTATGGTTCCATTATGCTCGACTCCTAAAGCAGCAATAGGAAAAATGCYGGTGACAGAAGCATTYTGTATGGTTAGAACATAAGCYRTAATGTTTTCRCTATGTGGTTCRTAAGYGAAATTGACTAGTTTCCACCACGACTGGTATTGTTTCTCAARTTCAGTAACATTTTTGGCAATTATTTCTCRTAGTTYATATGGCAAAATACCTGRTCTCCCTTCTCTGATTACACCAGATACTACTGTTTGTACCCATTGCTGTGCTTGGAAACATCCTAAAGCTACGGATACATTATTTTGAACTATTCCTAAGGCTGTTGCCATGATAGTGAAGTTGTGTTTCCTTATTTCTTCTAATTTATGTAGTAAGTGTGCAGCCAGATGCTGAGTATCTGCTAATGTGAGTAAAGACAATCGTAAGGGAGTGTCAGTTGTAGGTAATCCTGAAGTTACGGTGCTAATTTTATTGAGAAGCACTTCTTGATAAATGGAATTTAGGATTCCTAATCCTGATCCTAACCATCCAGTTATGTCTCTCTTTTGTCTGTCGGATTTACTTTGGTGTCCTAACCAAGTTTTTCGTCCTCGTAGAGCAACACTGATAAAAGGGGTGCATTCCGGTTTTACTGTTGACACACCTGTTTGTACTTTAACTTGAACCCTCTTCAGGGAGTATTGAGGGTTCCATAAAAACTTGTGTTGGTTAGATTGTTTTATTACATATGGTCCAACAAAAGTTTGGTTGTGATTTCTAACTGCACATCTTGCTGGGCTTGTTGCAGTAATTGTGGTGGGAATGTTTGTGGTAGTAGGTTCTTTTTCCTCAAGTAACCAAGCCCGAGAGGATTTTTGGTAACTCGAATCTTCTGCTTTTAGCACAAATCCAATACAGGAGATTCTTGTGGGTTCAGTAATTGTTGTGCTTTGTATACAAATATGTTCAGTGCATGAAAAGATACTACATTTAGTAGCATCGTGTGTGCTTTCAATTTTTATGTTGATGTTTGTACTAGTTGCTGGAAATATGCAGGCTACAATTATTGCCTGATTCATTGGTGTATGTAGAATGTAGTGATTTGGTGATCCTGATTCTATTCGGGTCTCCTTTTGAATGTCGCTCTTTCCTCCCCCTCAGTTATCTCTCTGGGGTCAGTTACTCCAAATAGAGATATTATGTTTTTCCCTTCATCCGGAAGGATTGTTCCTGAAGGTCCTGAATAGCCAGAACTGTGTAGAGGTTCCCCCTCAAAATTAAAGGCAAAAGAATTATTTATAACTGACGGAAGAGGCAAGTCTTTTGAGGTTTTGTAACTACAGGTTGTCCCTGTAGGATCATTTACTGTGAGTTTCTTACTCATTTTTCAGGGGATCGTTCAGTTCGGCATTGTGATACCTGTGATTCTTTCAGGAGTATGGTGATGTTCCTATAGGCCAGTGTCTGCGGTCTGTTTTTCATCGTATATCCGGTACAATACAAAATTACATTATGGGTGACAGCAAAATCATAAGTACGTTTTTCCCTGAGCACAGGTTACAAGAGATCGGCAGTGGGTCATGTTTGTAGCATCTGTTATATGAAATGATATTAAGACTATTGGATAAAGCAGTTCCCTGGACTTAAAGTTACATCCTATTGTTATTGATTCAGGTTTTTTGTATTTGGAATAGAAAATTCTGTCCTTTACTTTCCCGCTAACCTTTTTCAATTTTTGTTTCACCTACCATTAATAAAATGGTAACTTTCTTAAACACCTGTCCCCATCGGTCCATGTTATTTAGGCCTGAGTTTCCATTGTATGCTTATTTTTTCCCATCATTCCGTGTCAGCTGTGATTTCTTATGTTGTAAGTCTATGTGCTCATCACTTTTCCACTTCTGTCCATTTGTCCATGCAATTATCAGCAACAGGGTTTTAATCTTAAGGGTGTTGGTCCTAACAATTCTGTCYGCCATTGTCCTTCAGGAGCTTTCTTAATCCTGGAGTACTGGGTCCAGGAGGGTAGTTCGTGGATTTTTACAGCTGTAAGGGTGGTTTAAAGTGTCCTTGGAAGGGTCCTTGCCATTTCTCCTCCAGGGGATTTCCTGCAAAGGATTTAAAAGAAATCGAACCGGCTTCTGGCCAGGCCCAGGCTATGCTGGGCAATAGTGCTGCATGCCGTTGGTGTCCGCTGGCTTCTGCTGTCCTGTGGGCATCAGTGCAGCAGGGCCCAGTCCTGTTGAGTCTCTTTCCTGAGGATCTGGAGGAAGGCGTTGAGTCTCCCATTGGGAGCTTGGCAAGGAGTCCCACCGAGGGGGGCGGGGGTGCAGTGTGCTGGAGGGTGGGAAGGCTCTGCAGAGGGACCTTGCCAGGCTGGCTGGCTGGGCCATTAGCAGTGGCAGGAGGTTCAAGAGGACCAAGGGCCGGCTCCTGCCCTTGGGCCACAAGAAACCCCTGCAGCTCCAGGCTGCTCCATCCTTCCTGCAGGGCTCTGTGCGTGCCTGCAGCCCTCTTGTGCCAGGGTCACTCGCTCCAGCAGGCGCTGCTTTCAAGCCCCGGGGCACACCCCTGCCGTTGGCTGGGCAGCCTCAAGCAGGGCCACATTTGATGGAGCACTGTTCCTGCTTCTTGGCTCACACGGATCTGCGCTCCAGCTCCCCGGATCCCTGTGAGCTGGGCCTCTTCTTTTGGTGCACTCCTCTGTTAAGAATTCCTCTTGAGAGGCTAGAGAGGCTTTGGTCCGTTCTCCGCGTTTGTGTTGCTTCTCTGACATGTTTCTGCAGACCTGTCTTAGCTGACTGCCTGTGCTCCTTCTTTCTCTGCTCTTGTTCTCCGGCCATGGATCCCCTCTTAGCCTTCAGAGACAAGTTCTGTCCCTTTTGACTTCCATTCTCCTCTGCTTGGAGGGCTACAGCAGCTGAGGGGGCCTTGAGATTGCCCTGCTGCCACAGCAGGCATATCGCAGGACTGACTTTCGTGTGCTTCTCCAACTCTGTCTCAAAACTCAAGGCGTCGTGGACTGGAAAGCTCTTCCAGAGCCCTGGACTTCTGAGAGCTACCAATGCTATTTTCCAGCCTCAGTCTTTTCCCGCGTCTGTTTCTTGACGTTTATTCTTGTACCAGCTGTCTGTTCCAGGAACTAGTTCCTTCCTGAACGGAGGCTTTCTTCTTTAATGCACATATAGAAAGAATAAGGAAAGCAGCCCCTTGGAACGGCCCGAAAGTTAAGCAGCGCCCATTGGCACCGCCTCCTTCTCCTGCCTACGGGGAACTCACACGCAAGACAGTGCCAGCCTTCTCAGAGGCAGGCAAGGAGAAGAGAGAGCCGATGCCAAAAAAGGGGTTTAAGCTGCGCCAAGGGAGCGGGTTTGGGTTGGCCTTTAGGAAGACCTTTTCCCCGAAAGGGACGTTAGACAGCGGAATGGGCGGAACGCACGCAGTGGGAGGTGTTCAGGGAGAGCCCGGGCGTGGCACTCAGTTCTCCGGGCTGGCTGCCGTGCTGGGCACGGGTCACAGGTTGGAGTCGATGACGTCACAGGGCTCTCCCGAGGCAGTTGGTTCCATGCTTCTGTGACATCACAGCCCCTGGGGACAGCGCCGGGGCTGGCAACTGTCGCCGGCCCGTGCCGGTGGCCAGAGCCCGGGCAGGAGACGGCGCGTGCGGAGCGACGGCCGGAGGCTGTGCTGAGGTGGCAGCTCGTGGCGCAGCGGCAGCAGCAGCAGCAGCAACGGCACGGCTTGCCCGGGCTTCCCYTGGCTCCTGCCGCTTTTGCTGCTCTTGGTCTTGGCCCGTCCTCTGGACACTTGCAGCCATCCTGCCGGGTACACGGGCACCTGGGCTGTGCTTGCCGAGACCCTGGAGCAGCAGGACGCGGGCGCAGGGACGAGCCCCGTTGAGCTGCTTTCTTGGAGCTGCTCAGCCCTGGCCCTGCTGATGCCGGGGGTTGTCCTGGGCTGGTGGCTCGGCRGAAGGCCCCGGAGACGCTGGAGAGAGGTGAGGGAGGAGGGTCAGGCAGGTGTGGGATGGCGCCGGGGGGGCCGGGAGCCGCCAAGGCCTTGGGCCAAGCCGGTGTCGGGCGAGGCCTGAGAGCCCCCGTGGAGGAGAAAAGCTGGGCAGGCCCACACAGTCGTGTGCCTCTTGGCCAGCCCTTTGCCCAAGGCGCGGAGCCAGAGGGCGGGGGTCTCAGCCCCCGGGCGGGAGTCGGACCCAGGCTGAGCCGCGGGGACACCGGGCAGAGCTTCTGCCCGGGGCAGTCCAGTCAGGCCCAAGTGTCTCCCGCAGAGGCCAAAGCCAGCCCGAGAAGGCTCCACCGCCTGAGGCCCCTCTGCCCCCTTCCATCGGGCTCCCTGTGTTTTGCCTTCCGGGAGAGGCGCCAGAGCCCCGCAGCTTCTGCAGGGATGTGCCGCCAGGGACACGGCTGCTCCAAGGAGCCGCTCCCGCTGCTGAGGGACTGCCGTGCCCTGGTGCGGCTGTGCCTGCGGCAGCACTCTGTGCGGCAGCGCGGAGAGAAGAGGCCAAGGAAATGGGGCCTTTGGAAGAGGAGGAGACTCCGCTTCTCCCCTTGACTGTGGCTCTCCAGCGTCAGCTGGGCTCTCATCTTGGCGGGCGTTGCGGGGGATGCACAAGCAGTGCTCGGCCCGGGCACTGCGACATCCCCCACCGTAGGTGTTAGTGAAGCCCGCGATTCTTACGCATAGACTTCCCCGAAGTCTTTCCCCCCAGAAGTCGTGGTTTTTCGTAGCGTTCGGGTTCCAAGAAGCTGGCGTTAGTTTAGGGATAAGGTTCTCCCCTTGTAGTCTTGTCAGCCCCTAGCTGTAGCTTTGAAGAGTAGTCAAGTTCAATACCGTTCCTGTTCTCTTGACATTGCTGTGTTGTTCTCTTGCCGTTCCATCTGAGAGGGGACACGGCCATTTATGGTTTTGCACCTGAGCTGCAGAGCAGCTGGAACGGAGAGCCTGAGTGTAACAGCAGTGTTTGAGAGAGAGCGTTGAGGGCAGCTGGAAAGAAGATGGTGGGCAGTATTGTCTTGCCTGCGTCATCCAAGGAAGCTGGGGTTGGATCGGTGTGCACACTGCGCCCAGGGGCCCCCAATGGCACAGGGAGGTGTGTAATTGGTGTGTGCTCCAGAACTCAAAATAGTCACTTTGCAGGCAGATGTTTGAAAGACAAACAAGTCTGCTCAGTATCACTTTCATGCATTTTCTATGTCTATACATTTCTAGGAAGCCCTCCACCCCCTTTCTTGCTAAGCATAAAAAGACAGGAAATACTTTCTGTAAAACACAAACCCTATTCTAAATAAGCTCCTTTCTAGTCACTAATATGAATAAAACTACTGATGTAAGATTTCTTCCAGCAATACCCTTGAATAGAGCCAACGGTAGTTCTTTACCCAGTTACTCCACCAGTTCCTGTCCATTCCTTCAGCCTTCAGCCTCAGAAACTTTAATCCAACCGAAGCACATCTAATTCCTTTCTCTTTTGAAAGCAGCCTTACTCCTCCTCCCTCTTCAAATACCCCTCCTGCTATTAAGCACCATCTGAATGAGCCTCCTGCCAGAATGAACCAGCAACTGCAGCAATTACACCAGAGGTTCTTCTCCTCATGTGTATTTGTGAATCTGAATATTCCCTTGGTTTTAATTTTGGCTGCTGCATATATAATGCACCATAAAATAATTTCAGTCAGCTTTTACAATACTTGGAGTTTTACATCCTTTTAATCTGTTGAATCGTTAATCCTCAAAATAATTTGAGTTTGATGCGCTCAGCACTCACAGTGGAGAAGTTTGAAAATAAAAGTAATTTTGACTAAAAGCTCAGAATTTAAATAAAGACAGCCAAAAAAAGTTCACAACACATGAATTTTAATTATTTTATAACTATCCCATTATTTGATTTGATTTGACCGTAAAGGCTTGTCTTGGGTCTGACTGAGGTAGAGTTCAGCAGCCCTCCCAGTGCTGTGCTTTGCACTGGGTGCTGGAAGGCTGTTGATAACACAGCAGTGTTTTGGCTACTGCTGAGCAGCGCTGTCCCTCTAACATTCCTCCGCCCATCAAGGGGTTAGGAGTGGGCAGGATCCTGGGAGGAGACAGAACCAGGCCAACTGACTCAAATTAACCAAAGGGCTATTCCATACCATATGATGTCAGCTCAGATATAAAAGCTAAGGGAGAGAGGAGGAACAGTGGGGCATTCGTTATTCTGTAATGTTTGCCTTCTGCAGCAACCACTACGTGCACTGAGGCCCTGCTTCCTGGGAAGTGTCTGAACATCGCTCGCTGATGGGAAGTAGAGATTGACTTTTTTTGCTTATGTGCACGGAGACCTTTACTTGTTTCTATTGTGTAAATAAAACTGCCTTATCTCAACCCATTGGTTATTTTTCATCTTATTCTCATCCCTGTCCCACTTGGAAAGGGATGATAGAGCAGCTTAGTGGGCACCTGGCACCCAGCCAAGGTCAAACCACTACAAGGCTCAAATTCTGTTGTTTAGCTTTTTAGAGACTGCAGGCCTCAAAAACTGACTGTGCAATAGGCATCTTAAGAAACAAATCTAAAGTTTGTGTGGCAAGCCACCAACACAATACATGTACCCCAGGTGGCTGAAAGACAGTGTTTGTAAAAGGACTTGCTGACATCAGTATGTCCTCCCCTGTAGAGAGCAGGTTGGACAAGCAGGAATCCTTTTGAGACCTCAAGCAATTCAGACGGTGATCCTCTCAAACTACTGTATGTCAGAAGCAATACACCATTTCGTCTCCACACCATGAGTTCACTCTGCCATTTTTAACTCCCCATTGAATACCCACTCTTTCCATTCAGCAATGATTCCCAACTTTTGTTTAACCCTAAATCCCTCATTCTCCTGGATAAGGAGCCATCAAGAGTGTCAAATATGTACAAAGCTAGAAAGAAATTGAATCTGCCCAAGAATTGAACCTCAGCAACTGGAAGTCTTTTTGGAGGGTCTCATGTGTGAGCTTGTATGTGGGTCAAAATATGGTAAGTGAAATTCTACAAATATTTGCTTAAAAAATGCAAAACAAGTACCAATTCTGTGTGCGCTTTTGGAATGTTACTTTAAAGGAAAGAGCACTTGTGGATGCCTCCAAACTGAGCTCAAATCTTCAACAAACATTTCTCCTTTGTTTTTCCATTGGATCAGACAACAAATCACACCTCTGAGAACCACTCCGATTCAGGGGAGTCCCAAAAGGTCTTTGCGGGTGGCCTCAGTGGACGTTTCGGTTGGTCTGTGCTTACCCCAGGGCTTAACACTTCCTCCAGAGCAGTTTTGGGGCTCAAATTCTGTTCTTTTCCTTTCTCCCAGTCTCTCCTCTACTGCAGCAAAGACATTGCTTGTCCTTTCAGGTCATTCCTCTGAGTTAATTCCAGTTCTCCAGAATCCATATATCTTACGGATTTGAAAAAAACACAAACCACGTGTACTTAAGACTACATTACTTTTATTTCAGTTCTTGAACCGAAGAACTTCTAGTTGTGCTGACAAGCCAACTTAGGATTGGGTTTGCGCCATCTCTGCAATATTGTTCAGTGTATGGATAGCAAAAACCAGCAAACCCAGAAGAATTAATGCTGAAGCAACAGGAATCTGTTTAACCTGTCACATGTGCAGGACCCAAACAAAGCACAGTTTTAACCCGGATAAACTGAACCTGCTCAGTGTAAACTTCTCACCCAAAAATGTGGCCTGTGGAGGACCCTTTTCCGAGGGCACCCGTGCCATCTAGCGAGGGAAAGGACTCACTGCACCATTCACATTCTGCAGCTACAACACAGAACACTCGGATTCACCTGTTGTAAATGTTGACATGTTGAAAAGGTGCACTACAGGAAATAAAATGCCTTCTCATGAGGTCACCTTTTTGATAAAGACAAGATGTAAACAGATTTTTCAGCAACACCTGAATACTCATTTGTATGGGAAGATTCCTTTATCTCTTCTTGGCTTCTCTATTATACATATTTACCGTAAATATTTTTAATTATGGACTTTTTTTAAAATAAACAGTAAGTTTCTTGCTGTTTTGCCTTCAAAAACTTATATGACAAGTGATTGCAATGACAATTGATCAGATTAAAACAGGTTTCAAAGTTGATTTTGATCCTTTTGCTTTGTTGACTCCAAGGAAGGCTGACAGACACCCTGTCTGTCTGTTGAGTACTTTTTAAAATTCTTATGTACAATCATGCACTGATGAATCTAAGAAAATATAAAATATACATTTATATATGCAGGCAAACATTCCAAGAAATGTTAGACCAAAGTTGAAAGTCCCCAACTTCCACAAAGTCCAGGCAAAAGAAAAGAATATTTCTGCAAGAAGAAAAGATGAGATGCCTTATCTATAGAGGACAGATCTCAGATAAGTCAGATGTTCCTCATGCATAACCCCTTCGCACTGCTGTGTCTCATAGCATAAGAAACAGTACCGTGGGGGTGTATGTTACAGTGATTATGTGTTCATATATGTGTTCAGGATGAGCTGCAGAAAAGTGCTTAGAAACCCGTGGGTGTTTAGTACTGTCTTGCGTGTGGTATTGGAGTTTATCTATGGAGTTTACCTACATATTGATCCTGAAAGTTTAGTTCACAGATAGCCACTTCTCGTTAATAAATCCATAGGCCCCTTGTTGAGGAACACACCTGGTGCAGGTAGCCCGGTTTGCAAGCTGCAATTTGAGCTCTGGGTGGGAGCCCAGAGAGACAAGAGGCCGTGAACTGCCACCCTTCGCATAAGAAAGGGCACAAAGACCGGTGGCACAGCCAGTGAATGGACACAGACACTCGGGAGGAAGAGCGAGACTTGTGAGCGGGTAGATCGTGAGGGGATAAAAGCCCGGAGTTCCTTTGATGGGAATCGTCCTGGGGAGCACCAGCTCGGGCTGTTTCTATGTACTGCGCCCTGAATAAATGGCTCTATGGAACGAGACACCTGAGACTCTGCCGTGGGAAACCCGGGGTCGAATCGGTGAGGAAACCTGGTCTGACCGTGTGAGTGGGGGATGTGGGGAGTCAAGCGGGGCTCCTACTGGAGCCACCCCCTGAGAAAGGGCTTTGGTCCCAGCAGTAACCTTGAGAGTGTGATCGCCAGAGAGGCTCGAGAATGGTCAGACTGGGAAGTTGCCTTAACATTCTTTGAGCCTGTTTAAACCATATGAGTCGACCAGTTTTCCCCTGAGACAGCAATACTCTGTTCATCGTGGCAAATATGTGAAATTCTTGACTCTTCTCAATCAAGGTCCACTGCATCTTCTCAGATGTACAAACTGTGCGTGTTAGGACACCTTCAAGTTTGTTGTTGTAGCCTCTACATGTCATGGTATTTAGCTCCATGAAAACAGCAGGTACCAGCAGTGCCTAAAACAAACTTCTGGCAAATACACACATATTTGTCACTCAAAATTTGCTCTTTTATTTTGACAAACTGTAAGAATGATCCCCTGACAGAATTATGACTTCACAGCTCACAGCTGTTATTTATGCTCTATAAAATGTCACCAACATCTGCTACCGTACCGTAGTGAAATGCAGTACTGCAAAGCAATCTGAAGTTCAGATGTAAATAAACAAAACCAGTTTTCAAACAATGGTATAAAAGGCAATAAAGGTGAAATAACCTAAGTATTTTAAAATCTAAAAGGGTATCAATCTGTTGAATTTTTATGGAATGAGATGCATATGAGAATAAAAAACTTCATTTTTCCAAGTGTAAATCCTATGTGACTCTCTGAATAAAGTCAAGGTTTTCAAAAGTTGTTTGTATTTTTCGTCTGCCACGTTGGCATTCCTGGTCCTCACAGAAAGACAGGTGCCCCTTCACATAGTGCCTTAGGATGTATCACCTCTGGGCAATTCAGAAGTGCCACAGGCACACTGAGAGTCACATCCAGAAAGGGATGTCCTAGGACACTGAGCCAGACCTGCAGGCACCTCCTGTGAGGGCTCATGTCACACAGCAGCCACCCTGACCTGGCTGGCAAAAGGAACATGCACACTTGCCTTGGGGCAGCCAAATGACTCCAACTGTTCTTTCCAGCATCTGGAAATGGCCTTGATCAGTGAAAAAGCATCAGTTCTTGCAATCCAAACACCTGAAACTTAGAAATATCTTGTGAAACACTTTGTGAAAACGTAATCCCTGCCACCACGGATGTGAACGTAAATGTACATTTTCAAAAGCACACAGTCCAGTTCTTACAGTTGGCAATGGAACTCCACTCCCTATCTTTTGTATCCTTTAGTAAAAAGAACGAATTACTCTAAAATAGCTTACCCAGAGCAAAAGAACCTGTCCTGCTCTCTTAAATTACAATACAATCTTCACTTCTTGGGCTTTTCTGAAAGGAGTCCCTGCAAAAACAATCAGCAAGAGAGACTGGAGAAACTATTGGAAAGTCAAAGGCTGGACATGCAAACCTTGAGTCCCTCTGTCCATTTCTTGGGACATACTGACAGCCAGTCTCCTAGAAATAAGCTTTACTGGGATATATAATAATGAGAACATTTTCCAGATGTGCAGCTCTATCCACACCAAAGCCGTGGGCTGGTGTCAAAGAAGCCAGAATCCAGTAGCCACAAGAACAGCCTTGCTCTTCCTGGAGTCATGTGAACACCAAGTTGTACAGGATGGACCTGGTGCCAAATGTCATCGAGATCTTGCTAGTGCTAAAGAAGATAAGTGGGAAGATTTTCTCCACCTGTGGCACACTGGAAGAACTCCAGGGGTGGTGGTGAGTGGTGGTGTGTGTGGTGTAGCCAGGGAGCGTTTCACAGAATAGGAGCATTAGTTGACTTTGTACCCTGAAACACACATTCCTCCACCAATGCTTGGACACAGCAAAAGCTGCACCCACAAAACTTCCCCAGGATCACAGTTTTAGCTTGGCACAGGCAACCTATCAGCAGAATCAAGGAAGTCAGCATTACTAGATGACCTTTAAAAAGTAAGATCTTGTAAACTTCAAATTTTCTGAGAAAAGTCCTGAGAGAAACAAAGCTACAGATGGCTCACTACCCTGAGGACCCATTTGGAGAAGCAAAACTTGAAGGTGCATAGAGGCTGATAAATTAACCTGTAGATAGCCTATGTGTTCCTAGACCTTGGAGCTGTCAGACACTCTGAGATTGTCTGTCCCTTCCAAGGCTGGCTAGGACAACACTGAACTGGAGATAGTCAGAATCTCATTTTAAACACAGTGCTAGCTGTGGATAGCAGGGTAGCATTTCCACCTAAGGTTTGGGATTAAGGAATGGAATAAAAAAACCTTCATTCCATGGACTGTTTCAAGGACTTAAGTGGGATATTTAATGAAGGTGCTAAATTTCAAGCAGCTCCAAGAAAGCTCAGGAGTCTAAGGATGGACAAATAAAGATCATCCTGCTAAACAACCAGCAGAAGTAATTAAGAGCTAGAGAAGACTGAAGAATCTCTGCATTCTACGCCACATTCAAGGCCCGGCAGAGAGTGTGAAACCAAAACGGACAGTACTGTAAGTGATTTAACAAAGGCTGTCTAATAAGAAAAATATACAGATACACAATGCTTGAGGACTGTAGTAAGGCAAGCCAAAGCCACATGACTACTTAACTGCAGACAAGAGGCTGAGCCAAGATCCAATGCCCAGGAATAATGTGGAGTTCTGGGAGCTCTCAGAAAAGAAAGCAAACATGCTCCAAGAAACTAAGAGGAACTGATGGAGAAGCACAACATCATCCTCCTCTCTTTCAGCTGCATGCTGGGTGGGTGCACATTTCAGGTCTAAAGGACTGGTCTCCTTATTGCAGCCAACAAAGGCTATCTGGCTCAGTGCTCGTATGCGGGTACCCCTGCAGTGCAATGGTGCCTATAGACAAAGCACTTAGAGCAGAATTTTCTAAGAATGACATAAATGAGTTTAAAATGTTTAAAAATGACATAAATAAGACTCATTTCAAAGAAAAGACAGGAATTATGTATACAACTTTTAATCTTATACCGTTTCAGTCTAAAAGGTAGGCCAGCCCAACTCATATGTCAGTGTCTGAATAATTGCAAGACTGATACAAACTGGTATTTGCCATTTATTTCCAGCGTACATTGCTAGTCACGTGAAATCTGCAAGTGGTTCCAACTGTGGTTCTTTATCTTCTCTTGTAAGAGAGGACACAGAGCCTAAGACAGCCTTAGGGAGCCCATATTGCTCAGGTCCCCTCAGGTTCTCAGGATCTATTCAAGTCTTGTCCATCTAAAACAGCTTCACTGGATTATTTATGTGATAATTCAAACCTACTGGCCCCCTCCCAGGGTGCAGCCCCTGAGGAGTGAGGCATTCACTGCTCTAGGGTAAAAGAACAGAAAAAGGCATTGTGGATATTTTCTGGGTAACTTACTTTGCAAGTATTTTAAAAATCTGAAGTTTTATTAGCATCATCTCTCTCAGTCCATGACAAGCTACACACCACCAGTAAGATTAGCACTAAAAAACTACTGATGCAATAAAAGACCCTAACCTATGTAATGGAAGCTGTGTATTTTAAAGGCCAAAGGTCTCAATAACGTTAAACTGACAATAACAAAGATTTTTCAGCCTTTAAAGGTATTAAATCTATGTGGTAGGCAAGCCATAGATTTTTCAGCATTTAATATAATTTTAACAACTTAGTGATTAACTCACAATTAATTACATCATGTTCAGCAGCCAGTATGTTTGTCAGGTTCATGCCTACAATCTATTTGTAGGAGTCTAAATACTGCTTTATCCAGACTGCAGCCCCAAAGGAATAACAAGAATCTCTGCAATGTACAGATCAGACCCCGTAGATACCAGAGTCAAAGCTGGAATACTACCCACCAGGAATCTTTATCCTGCACCCATGGTAGAAGAGGCTCCTGAAGATCCACCACTTCCTTCAACTGAGCTACCTAAATAATCACAGGAGATAATTTGATACAGATAAACCACACTTTTGTCCCCTGAGTCAAAGGATGTTTTGCTTTGCAATTTAATTGCCAAAGGGACTGAATATAAAAGAATAGCAAGAAGTATCAGACAAAAAAAAAAATAAACAAAACCAGTTCTTGTTCTTTGAGAATGCAGTCCTTCACTGCTTCATGTTGCATTTTCTCTCACTCCTCAGCTCATCCTTCCCTTCAGTTCAGGTCCCTTACATAACCATGCTACACTCCCCCCGCCCCCAACTTACATTACGTACCACACCTGAATATTCCCTGGCTTCATCACTGCAGGGAAACACAGAGTAACACCTCCTTATCCCACTCCTACAGGTAGGATGTACTAAACAAGTTTTTTTTCCTAAGCACGTGAATTCTCAGAAGTTAAGGCTGTTCTTTTAAAGTGAAAATCAGGCTTAGGGTCGAGTGAGGACAGAGTCCTAAAGGAATTGTTGTAGAAAAGATGCTCATAAGTGAGTTGGGGTTGAACAATTATGAGCATGCTCTGTTTGTGCCTGGCATGGGTAAAAGTGTGAAGAAACTACTTACAGCCTCCTTAGCCCAGAAAAATCTCTCAGAATTTGTTTATCAGCAACACTGTTACATAACATGTGAATTATTACTATTTTACAGTGTTAGGTTCTTACAGGTTTATTTTTGTGCAAGAAGAGCAAAATATTAAATTCCAAAATAGTTCCAAAAATGAGGACAATAATGCCTTGTGATACCAATTTCATGGCTTGACTTAGCATTACGTTCTAATCAGGATTACAGCTCTTACAGCCCAGAGCAGGCATCTTTACTCCAGCTGCATAAACTCAGGATAATGACAATTAATGATTTATACTTATGAAATAAATATGAGATCAAGTTCGCTGTCGCAGGCAACAAGGAAGAATGCTCTTGACTGCACTTGAAAACTGTAATATTACAAATGCCAGTACCAAACAGCTGGCAGGTTCTTTACAAATGAATTTTATAAAGGTAACCCAGATATCATTCAGATTATGTGCCATGAATTTGCTATAAGATACACAATTCAGTAAATAGGATTACCAGGATATCAGTGTGTCTACACATTAAGACAGACACAAGGTTCAAAGTACAATTTGCAGATATAATTTGGGGAAGATTATTTAATACTTGAGTAATTTTGCTAACACTGTGAAAAGGGTGCTAATTAAAAAATGCCTGGGGCTGTCACCTGCTGCCAAAATTGTGGAGATGGTGCCATTGAA
This sequence comes from Amblyornis subalaris, assembly GCA_018881555.1. Taxonomy (NCBI): domain Eukaryota; kingdom Metazoa; phylum Chordata; class Aves; order Passeriformes; family Ptilonorhynchidae; genus Amblyornis; species Amblyornis subalaris. The sequence goes on from JACAXG010000084.1 coordinate 15,686, forward strand.
ATGTTTCGACTTCATTATGAAACAAAGCATTTGGACTGGTTCAGGAATTGGAGAACAGACACAAACATACCATAATGTTAGCAGAACTCAGTTTTGAAACTCCTCAATTTGATTATGGCAACATTTTGGAGAATTCTGCAACACTAACTCCATGATTAAGTGGAAGTGACACCTGGCTAATAAACGCAGCAGAAAGTGATAGATCCTCAGGTATTCATTTTTTAAACCAACACCACCTTGCAGGATTCTATCTTTTCAGCAGTAATGGAAGTAATTTATTTTTATCTTACTCGGAAAGGAAGTCAGAGAAATTAAATTTACAAACATTTCATTGACTGCTCCCATTGCAGCTGCTACTGACAGGACTCAGGAACATTGGCAATTTTGTGTTGAAAAACTGCTGGCAACATTTGTACCACTTGAACAGGGGATCCCTTTCACCAATGAAGAGTTGGAGCATTAGTGGTGAGATAAAGAAGCAGAATAATCCACAGAACCTTACTACTCCTTACGCAGGAACAAGAAAAATCTTACTGAGAATGCTGCAGGTTCAGACGAGCAGGAAAGGTCTGCAGCTTCTTCATGCTGTGAAAAGCAGCTTTGCCCCCAGTGTTTCCACTTGCATGTGAGGAGGATCATGCACTCAAACAGTGACTGGCGAAACTGCTTCTCTAACGACCAACACTTTCAGGCTGTTCTCAAATCACCTTTAAAGATGAACTGTCTACAGTTCAGAGACTCTGGCTCACTGAACAGCAGGTCCCATCAAGGTTCCTTAGCACCTAGAGACTCCAAGAGTGAAAAACAACAGATACATTTAAAGTTCTGATACAGAGAGTGAAGATTTGTGAAGGCAGAAAGGAGGAAAGGGGAGCATTTAAAAATATCTTCAAAAGAGTAGTGAAAAGGTACATTAAAAAAATAAACTTTGCAATTCTAGCTTTTTGAAGTTTGTCACGGTCTGGACAAACTTAGGAGGAAGACTTGAAGAGCTTCCTCTGCAAAAGATAGGGTTTAAAACTCCCTTCCCCTCCCCTTAAGAATTTCTCAGAGGAAAGTGAAAAAAACCCTGTTTATTTAACAAAACCCAGCAGCTGGGGGGGGGTGCACGCAGGCACCAGAGGAAAGGGAAAGGAAAATAAAAAATGAATAATGTTAGATAATAAACCTCTCCTGAGGAGGATAACCTGGATGAATCAAAGTCCTGAGTCCTTGGAAGGTGGGATCTTCTGCTCTGTCTCTAGCAAGCTGCTTGAGTACGGAGTAGGCCCTCTCCAGGCCCAGGGGGTGTAGGCCCCAGAGAGATGGTATGTAGAACAGAGCCCAGTTGTCTGTTGTACATTTCCAAAGGAAGAAGAAAGAAAATACAATCCCAGGAAAAATCTATCTTCTTCCCTTGCCTCAGGCAGAGGAGGGAAAAAGCGAAAAGCAAGTTTTAACTCCGTCCAAATATCCCTCAGCTGAGTAAAAACTGGGCAAAAGCTCACAAGAAAAACAAGGTAAAGGTAAAAAAAGTGTCCCTTCACTTTCAGCTATAGAAAGTGACTGCCGAGATGTTCTCTCTGCATCCAACTGCAGAAAAGCGGCCGGAGAGAGTCCTCTCCTCTGAAGCAGAGTTTCTCCTATAACCACAACAAAGCTAGCTGATAAAGGTGAAAGAATGTAAATATCCTTCGAAGAAAACCAAAACATAGCTCCTGGCTTCTCGAGCCAGCTTAAAGACACAGAGTTAATATTTTTCATTAAGCAGGCGATTGGGATATATAGCATCATAAAGTCACTCCAGGACAAAGTTCAAGAATGATTCCCATCCCTGTAAAACCTTGCAAAGCTGATTTTCAATTCTGACATCCCCAGACTCCTCTGGATTCTTTCATGCTCAAGTTATTACCTGTTTAGAGTATGTTTCCAAGACACCCTTTGAGAGAGCACATGCCGCCAGCATGCCTGAAGCACACAGCTCCTGTACAAATCAGTGACATGTCAGCTTTAGCATAGACACTTGGCAGAATTCAGGAGACCTCAACAGTATCACAAAAGCTTAACCTGAGCCAAAGGGAAATGTCCTATTTAACCTGAAGGTAGGAACAAAAGACAAGCAGCCAACCAACTCGATATAGATCAGCTGCGAAAAAAAAGTTAAAAAAACTAGGGGCAAGAAGCTATTTTTCTTTTCAGCGGAAGGAAGGTTATTTCTGCCTGTCCAGCTCCACCCTTTCAGCTGCTCACTCTGCTCTACCCATCAAATGGTTCCTGCCCTTATAAAGCAATGTCTCTCTACTTCTCTCAAAATTTTAGAGTTTTACAGCAGGATAAAGCTGAAGAAGCACCTTTACCTCCAGTGAAAAAGATGGCATCCTGGCCCGAACTCCTAGCCAGCTGGAATCCTGGATCTCAAGGGGGACAACATGTAATGAAACAGCTATAAAAGCATATAATGACAGTGGAACTGGGGTACAGCTCAGCCCAGCCCATTCACGGGCCATGATCCCGTTACATGGGATGGAACAGACATCCCGAGCCACAAATGGAGTAGAAGGTGTATTGGAACATCTTTACTCCATGTATAAAACCCCAAAAAGGAGCATGGGGCTGATTCACAAACTGAAATAAGTGCAGATTTGCCAAAACAAAATAAACCAAGACTTCATAATGAAAGGGGGACTTTAAATCAACATTCTGTCACTACAGCCATGCAGGGATGTACTGCTTGTTCATGGTTACCAAGCACGTTGGCTGCTCTGTCATCTTGGCTTGAAGCAGACAGGAGCCACGTTCAGTGCACTCTGCTTGCAGTTTTTGCTGCTGCTTCTGAATCCACTGTATGATTGAGTCCTGTGTATAATATATGCATCCATTTCCAGGCTTTTGAAAGCCATTTTTAAAGGTCTGAACACAYACACACAGAGCACTTGAAAAATGTTTCTACTAGCGGTTTTTTTTTTTATGAAGGATTCAGTAATTTGTTTGCTGATATACACAAAAATCTTCATGAGGAAATTACAAAGTTAGGGACAAGGCCTGTAACATCAGCTGCGATTTACCAGAGCAAGACTTAAGAGGAAGCATTTTCTAGCCCATTGTTTATCAAAGTTCCTTTTCTAATTTTCTTCTAATTTTTTTTGTTGGATGAGCCCAGAAATGATGGGAGAATTATATTAACTAGCAGAAAAAACCCTCAAAAAACAAATGAAGAAATTAAAAAGTGATGTATCTTAAAGAAGGAAACCACAGCCATCAGTGGAAATTGTGGTAAAACAAACCATTACAAGCACTGCATCAGAGAAACTAGCAAGCATTTAATTTTTCTTTCTTTCTCTGACCTGAACAGCTGATGGAGTTTCTCTGCTACCTTCCCTGTATTGCTTTTGCTATGTAAAAACCGATATATTCAGGCCTTTTTTTAGTCTGAAGTATCATTTAGCAATGCCATTTTAGTACACTGCCCTTGTTTCTCTCATATTTTGTCTGTCATTATACAGACACAAATCTCCCAAGTGCTCTCTTTCAAATAAAATTGAACACAGGCTTTTTTTAAAAGGTCATCTTTAAAATGATATACAATAAATCTAACACTGGGAAAAATCTATTTTAACAGCACTCCTCCCTCATCCCCACATTTCATCTCCACTGAATATTAAACAGCACAAATCAAAAGATGTGGCTTGCTGACTGCTTCAGACTAGAGACATTCCCTTTCTAATAACCGCGGCATTAAAGTCTGATCTAGTGGCATTTCTATAATTGATGAGGCTAAACTCCAAGACACAGACCACAAGCACTTCATCAGTTCCTTCTGAACCCCAAATCTGAGCTATCATTTCCATCCTAACATTAATTCCCTATTTATGTCTTCCCCTGCATCTGTACAGATACTGAAGAGAGAAATAATCTTTCTTCCCATTGTAAATCATGCAGATATGCTTATCAAGTCCAAACAGAGTCTCTGGATTGTTTAGGAGAATGAAAAGCTAAAATTATTTTTTAAATGTCATAAGCACATAGATATTCCAATGGTTTTTCAAGATATAAATTAATCAAACACTTTTATGATAATGTAGAATTAAAAGATAAAAGATCCCATATATTTAGCAATTTCTGGAGACTGAATTTTATAGTTATTTAGTCATCCAACAACACTGACTGTCAAGCAATGGAGCATTAGCATGACTTCAGCCCATGGGGCTATTATGCTGCTGCCTGTGGAAATCTGAGAAAGCATCTATCTACCTGCAGCACTGTTCAGCAAGGAGGTCCCCTAACCTTTCCCACACCATCACCTTGCTTTCTCCTCTCTTCCTTCTCTGCATTATTCTTGTTTGGACTGTAAATCTCTGCTGCTGTGTGGTCTTTGTTCTCTGCTGTTTTCTGACCCAGAGCACACTCAGATGCCCACTGTCCCCCGAGGCCCATCTTCCTCGCATATGCAGCTCCACAAGCAGCCACCTTCCCAGTTTTTTTAGTCTTTTTCTTTGCTTTTGCTGTCTCTCGGGATAACCATTTCCCTCCCAAATTCACAAAGGAAAGTCAGATTCTGGCCCCAAAGGCTGCTCTTGTTCAAAGAGTCCATCCCTCCCAAAAACCCCGCTGGGGAAGAAGCCAGTCTTTTACCTTGCCTCCTCCAGGTTCAAACACCTCATGGCCTGCCACAGGGCAGGCTTAAGAGATCCTGGGCACAGCACTCGCTGTGCTCCTGCCCACACTCATCCCTCTGGCTCAATTCTTCCTGTCCATCATGGGATGGGAAGGAGATAGCTCAGCAAGACCTCATATCCCAAATATATTGCTTCTTGTGCAGCCACAGGAAAGCTTTCAAGACCACTACAAGTTTTTTCTTCTAGGACATGGGCAGTAACCCTTAAAACAAGAAAACCAGACCGCCCGGTCTCTCTGCTCTGGGATGCAGAGAGAGAGCACTGCCTCTGCCATCAAGCTGCTACTGAGGCCAGGCAGCACCAGCCTCACGGGAGCATGAGCAGGACCTGACACTTCACTCTTCCTCTTTGCCTGGGGCTGGAGCAGAGTCAGGGTAGAGAAAATGGGGTTATACCCCACAGGGAAACAGGGAAGATCCCTGCTCGGAATCTGTTCAGACAGAGCTACTGCTCTGTCCTACCCACACCACTTGGCGATCACACACGTGCCATCCCAGCATGCAGAGACTGAGCTTCCTCTCATACTGTGTCTTTTCTCCTCTCCAGCTGATCCCAAAGATATGCTTAATGCAGCTGCTGGCAGCTCTCTGGCTCCTGCCATCCCACCATGTTCCACAGGCTGCAGTGGGATCTGTGCAGTGGCAGGCAGGCAGCATGGAATGGGASAGGCTGAAGAGGAGGCTGATCTCACTCTCCACGCGTAAGTGTCCAGATCCAGGGGCATGGATGTCATGCAGTAGTCTAACATGCCAATAGTTAAAAGCAGGTATTTATCTGTCATGTCCTCCAAAGGACAAGAAACAAACTATGAATCAAAACGTGTAAATATGCAAAGTAAAACTGTCATCAAAAGAACTCTCTCATCCTTGGAGCATACAGAGGATGAAAACCTCCCACCCAACCCAATGTGGCTCCAGTTTATGCAATACTCAGAAGCAAATCAGCACTAGCACACTACTACATAGGATAACAATGGTCTTTTTTACTGTTGAGGGAATGTTTTTGTACTGCTTAGATATTGCCATAAATGCAGACTTGCAAAACTGCCATGAAAATTCACACGTGCAAGCACACCACTTTCTTCCCCAACCTTGCAAGAACCATAAAGAAGTAGAAACAAAACACCCTAGTAACAGTCTAGCTTTCAATGAAAAAAATACACATGCCTGGGAGATGTAAACCTTTTCATATCTTCAGTAAATGCAGATGACTCTGTAAATATATACAGAACAGTAACATAGCTGCCATGAACAGCAAGTCCAAGTAACAATGTGTTAGTTCAAGGACACTAAAAAAACCATAAATGTTGGAAAATACTTTTGAGGAGAACAGCAAATACTTTCTGTGCACAAATCAAGACTCCGCCTCTCTCCCAAGCTGCTGAAGTCCAATTGATACCTTCTACCCCTCCTACCATAGAGAACCCATAGCACAAACTCATGACAAAGCCACATTGTTAAGCCTGGCAAGATGTGCTATGTTTCTTCAGAACATTTCTCTCCAGGAAAAAGGACTTTATAAAATAGAGATTTTGGGGAGAACAAAGCTTTATTTCAGCAAATGCTTTTCAAAATAAATATCGAATCAAACCAGAAGTCTGTGTCATGAATTGTTTCATACATGTGTCTTCTTTTTTGAGGTTAATTTTTTTTCCAATCAGTGCCTTTTGGTTACACCCACTGTAGGGACGGTTCACAGGAAGGCTCATCATGCAGCACAGCTGGAAATGTGAATTTCCTCTGTTGGCAAAGTCTCTGGCATTCATCTGGGACACTGAACGGAAAAAACAAGTAAGACATAACCCACCAAAATGCCTCTACATACTGATTCTCATTCAGAGGTTTGGCAACCTACTCTGCCCCACCACACATTGTGCACTATGGCTATCAGGCCCTCTGCTGCTTTCCTTAGGGATCTTCCTCTCCCTTGAGTGATGAGACTGCCCATCCTTGCAGACTGCAAATGGGCCTCAAAACCAGGAGACCAATTATACATATATCTGTTGTGGGAGGCCTGGCTGACAGTCTAATCCTTCTGTGCTGGTGTGCCTGCCAATGGAAAAGGTCCAGCAGAATTTGGCCACCAAAATTACAGCCCCATCTGAGGAATAGTGCTGCAGGAATTTTCATTCAAAGCAAAATCCAATCCAAAGCTGGACTTTTGGAGAAAACTTGTAGAGGACCTCAAGCCAATAATGCAAGCCAAGCAGAGAGCTCATCTCTGAAGGAGATAATATTGAGGGACCTGCCCCACTGGGCAGCAACAAAGAAGGTGGCTGTCAAAAACCCCATGGAATAACCAACAACCCCCTGCTGCGATGTGATGGTACTTTACCTGTAATGAAGGGTGTCAGCAAAAATTTAAGCCCAGAAAATACTTTGTGCACCCTTAAATGCAACAGGGAGTTGAGATCAGCAAAGCATTTGCTAAACTGGCTGCAAAGGCCTCACAGTCTGATGAATAATTAATAAGCTTTGGATACTCAATATAAACTCCAAGGTGGCAGCCAACTAGGAACAGAGCTCTAGACCAAAATCAATAACCTCAAAAGCAAAATACGGATTAAAAAAATAAATCCACGTTATCTTTGGTCTTCCTTTACCCGTAACAAGATGAAATTTTCCTTTCAAAAGCAGCAAAGAAGTGCTCCCTTTAGGGAGGGATAGGCTCTTTTCCCCGTCACGCGTGGAAGTGTCCTACACTACACCTGTGTTGCTGAAGTGTACAAAGCTTCCCCACCTTTGAACACTGCACACCTCTCTACATAAAAAAATTTCTGTATTTTCAAAGGTGATGAACTCCCCTCATTCGCAGTGGCTCCAGCATTCCTACAAACCAATAGGTCTCTGACTCATGGGCAATTAATTACAGCGTGAACAAGTTTTTCGTGTTTTTTTTGTTTGGTTGAATTTTGGGGTTTTCTTTGCCATCCCTTCATCGAACAGGCTTTGTTATAGGCATATTCACAGAATCAATTAGGTGGGAAAAGACTTCTCAGATCATCGAGTCCAACCTATGACCTAACACCACCTTGTCAACCAGACCATGGCACCGAATGCCATGTCCAGTCTTTCCTTAAACACCTCCAGGGACCGTGACTCCACCGCCTCCCTGGGCAGCCCATTCCAGTGTCTTATCACCCTTTCTCTGAGGAAATTCCTCCTCATGTCCAACCTAAACCTCCCCTGGCCCAGCTTAAGACTATGTCCTTTCGTCCTGTCGCTGGTTGCCTGGGAGAATACTGGCACCTTCTTCCCTTTGTTTCCCGCTACGAGGCCCTTGGATTCCCAGGATACAAGGGCACGGAAAGCAAATGCACTGTCAGAGGCGGCAGAGGGGCCGCCGGGTCAGATCACGCCGCACACCTGCGACCGCCGCCGCCCTGAGAAGCTAGAGGAGTTCAAAACCTCCGAAACCGGAAGAGAAAAAAAATCCAAGTAAAACCCCGCCCTCGAAAAATCTTCCTTTTCCACTCCAAACCCGCCCCGCCCGGCGCGGTGACGTCACGCCCGGCGCCGCTCAGTGCGACGTGTCCCTCGGTCCGCGGTGAGGGCGGTGCGGGCTCGCGTGTCCCCCGGCCCCGGGAGACCGGGATCAGGGATGGGGGGCTGGGCAGCGGGGCCGGGGAGCGCTCGGGGACCAGGAATGGGAGGACTGGGGCGACTGCGACGGGCAGGGGGGACCTCGGCCGCAGCGCGGGCGAACGGGGTCGCTGGGGACGCGAGAGGGGCCAGCATCGTACCGGGGGGTCCATAAGGATTAATGGCAGCAGGTCCCTCCAGCCTGGTGTCCTGCGTGCGGTGGGAATGCTGGCACATGCCTGCTGGGAGGCTCGGCCACAGCATCCCCCCCGTGCTCCCCAACCCCTCGGCAGCTTTTGGCGTGGAGGGTCCTGAAACCGGGGACTTTTGTCTATTTAGACGGCTTCGGTGGTGTTCTCAGAAACACGGCGGAGGACATAACCCAAAAGCCAAACTGATGGAGGTTGTTGTTCTCCTCTTCTGCACTGAAAGGCATAATTTCCCATATCTTTTTTCTTTTGCGGTCAGAAGTAGGCCCTCATGTTTATTTACTGACACAGTGTCTTYATTTTCTGCAAAGTGGAAGTATCTTAGGTTGGAATATGACATTTTAAGTTATCTTAAGCCTTTAACAAATTTTGTAGGTAACTGCTACTTCTGTAATTAAAAAAATTCATTTTTCGGTATATGTGGAACCATCAATGCTAAATGCATTCATCCTTGCAGGTAATCATGGATCAGGTAATGCAGTTTGTGGAACCCAGCCGTCAGTTTGTAAAGGACTCCATACGACTTGTTAAGAGATGCACCAAGCCTGACAGGAAAGGTAAAGCGCACAAGGAATCAGAACACAATCCTTGTTTCATCTTGTATCTTAGCACGTGTCCATATGTCCCCTATGTTGATTCATTTGCTGTGGATGTTTCTCAGCAAATCTCAATATGAGATTTAAACTTGAGCAGTTGTCTAAATTTTAATGGGTTTATGGTTCTGGCTGTAATAAACTTGAGTGTGTTCTTTTCTGGTATGTATGTAGGTGTGTGAGTGGTACTAAAACTCACCTTATGAGAGGGGCTAAGTAGCTGAAATTCAGTGCTCCACAGTTGTTGGTCACTGCCTGATTGGCACAGGAACAATTTTATTGCTGGGAATATAGGAGAGGAGGTTTTGGACTAGAGAGGCGCTGGAGAGAAGCTATAACTATAACCAGAATGCACATCCTTAATGGTGGTAGTTACAGTGCTTTATTCACATGCTCAGGGTGAACAAGTCTGTGACTCCTAAGTTCACTAAAAACTTTTGAGATCTGTAAGGAACGTCATCCATTGTCAGACTGTCAGGTTTGTGAGGGGCTGTTGACCTTCTTAGTTGACTTTATGGTTGCTGTCCTAAAATAATTGAAAATATCACAAGTACCTGACTTTAGCAGAGATTTAAGGTGCTGTCCTCCTGTGACAGACATAAATGCAGCTTTTCCCTTTTCGACACTGCATTGGGGATTACTTTCAGGGCTTGTAGGGATGTAACGGAAAGATAATGGGATAAATGTTCCATGAATTGTCATGGACTGTGGGTATTTCTGATTCTGCTTTTTAAAAAAAATTGTAATTGGCCATTCTTTATGGAAATCAGCATCTCTCTTAAAATCTCATCTGTCTTTTGAAAAAGTGGATTTGTTGCTCAGTGTCTGTGCAGTTTGCTTTTGAAGTATTTCCTGTGTTAACATGGATCTCTAAAGAGAGACCTCTCCTTGGGTCACTGCAGTGCACATCTGTGTGCCACACATGAGGCTTCCTGACAAATATTTTTTTTGTTTTTGCAGAGTTCCAGAAGATTGCCATGGCAACAGCAATAGGCTTTGCGATAATGGGATTTATTGGTTTCTTTGTCAAATTGATCCATATCCCAATCAACAATATAATTGTGTAAGTAAATATGACCTTCAGTTTCACTAAATTTTTACCTGTTCAGTTTTATACAGAGGACATTAGTGAGCCCTACAGGATCCATGTTGCTTTAGTGTCTGTGCATTTCACATGTTAGTGGAATATGACGGGTATTACTTGATTCAAAGGACTTGATCAACAAGTAGGTTGTTAATTTAGCATGCTGCAAAATATTAGATCCATAGTTTTTCAGTTTTTTTCTGAGTATTCTGTTTCAAAACTGGATGTCAGATACTTTGATTTCCAGTTCCTCAGTGTATGTTTGAGTATAGAATATTTACTTTCTTGGGATCTTACATGCTTTTACTGTTTCCAGTTTGTAATTTGGGTATCCAAAGTAAGTAGATGGATGGTAACGCAGAGAAAATTGAGTGGGTGTGCTGTAGGATGACAGGGCACAGAACAAAGTTGATCTTGCTTCATTTACTGAGTTCTAGATATGTTTGAAACTTTGCTTTGTGTGTAACTGCATTCTGTAAAATCCCTTTTGGAATGAATGTTACAGCACGAAAAACTTGACCCTTAAGTTGACTGGCACCACGGTACTGACATATTAACAGTACCAATTAAAACTCATGTTCTCCAGAGCTGATGTAATCCCTTTCTAGCACTGCAAGAGGTTAAGTACCATTCTATGTCCATGATGTGTGACTTGCTTATACCTGTAAGAGTGGTCATCTAGGCAAGAAGTGTTTGAAAATAGGAGTTAAGCTGTAATGGTTGTTCTAACAAGGCAATGGTGGGAGGATAAATTAGACTTCAGGTGGGATCACTTGATCACACTTGGTTGGTTGAAACTGATTACTTTGTTCTCTCAACAGAGGTGGCTGAATATTCATCATGAAGAAGAAGACAGTTATGACACCTGCTGCAAAGATTTTACAGCTTTAATTTGTTTGCTATTAAACAAGCTCAGTTTGGGTTTTCAAACATTYTTGTCATCTTATTTCTCTTTTAAAGTGTATGCAATAATTGTTTTTAATAGTAGTAGTGTGTTTTGCTTGTTTTGTTATTTAACTGTCGTAGAATCATTCAGGTGGAAAGGAAGCTTGGAAGGTGTCTAGTCCAGTGTCCTGCTCAAAGCTGGGTCAGTGTTGCATTCTGATGAGGTTGCTTAAGGCTTTGTCCAGTCAATTATTGAAAGCCTCCGAAGGGGACAGCTGTGTGACCTCTTCAGGAGCTGTTTACTAAGCAGCAAATGAAACATTGGAACAGCATCGTTCCAGCAAAAGTAGACAGCAAGAAAACAACTTTTACTGTATCCTTTCAAGTGGTGATTTAAAAGTCTATCAACTGGAATTCTTGTCACTAATTACTGGAATCACCATAATTATCACTAATTCCTTTCTGCATTTGAAAGTCCTGCTAGGTTATATTATGTACTTGATGGGAAAAAAACTCCATCAAATAACTTGCTTGCCAGTCCTTATTCTGATGGCATAATGAAAAAAGCCAAACATAATTGATTACTGAGATGTACTGTTCGAGGATAATTTAGTTTTCAGAGGCATTAAGCAGTCCTTTGGCAAATCCACAACTTGCTCACGCTGTTGGATAGGATATACACCCACTTGGGATACTGCTCTGGACACAGAATTATAGAGGGCTCTGCATGTTGACCTGGAAGTTTCTGTTATTAAATGATTGTATATTTTGAATTTAAGGGCTAAGCCTGCAAAAACTCTGGTCGATGCAATGCTTTTTCTCTTCAGATTGTGATTATGAAATTTATTTCACTCCAGAAAGCTTATTGTAAGCATTTGGTACTTGCAGAAGCTGCAGTGGTACTTCTATTACAGACTTGGAAAGCACTTAATACTGGGAAATCTGATACTGGTATTACTGCAAAACTGAAGCTTCTTCAGTACATTAACTTGCTTTTTAAGAAGAAAAGTTCAATCATTATTCTTGAGAAATCTTCACCAGCACCTACATATGTTACAAACCAGGACAGAAAAATGAGATTAGTAAATCTTAGTGCTATCACCTTGTAATATAGTTATACTGCATGCAACTGGGTAGTGTATTTCCTCTTGGCACAAGGGGAAAAAAATAGCTCAGTATTGGAATAAAATATTTTGTAAAAGTAGCCTGAACTAACCAGATAAGCAGTAGCAGTTTCTTTACATTCATTTCTGTTTGTGGTTGTACTGAGTGGCTGCTCATGCATCTTCTGATTAAATAGTGTGAGGTACCAGAATGAAGTACTCTATCACTGCAAGTAATTTTGATTCAATCTCAAGTGACTTTTATTTCTGACTTGTTTTTCTTTCAATACATAAAATCAGTGCCTGCTTATATCTTCTCGAACAGCTTTACTGTCTTAATTCAGAGAAATTTTGCAGTAATTTGAGTCATGTCAGCTCAGAAAAGGCAGCTGTAGCTGATCTTATCTTTTGATAGCCATTGTCCACAGCAAAGGTTTGTCTGTCTCGATGGTCACAATCCCGGAGTTGTCATACGTGTTGGAAGTACTGACGAGTGTTCCAAACTTCAGCACCTGGTTAGCTGTGAAAAATAAGGAAGAGACTTAGTGGTGCTCTACAACAATAAATGCACATCACTGCATTGGTTTCAAAAGACTGCTGCTCCCACAAAGAACAGAAAAGTAGCTGAACAAATCTAACCCAGATAAACATAATCTAACTAGAAGGCTTGTATGACACTTTTCAGTGACCTGTAGAGGCAATAAATTAATTCCCACATTAACATTTTGAGTTTGCAGCAGATTATTACAAAAGCAATTTGTCGGATATTCCTCAGAGTTTCACATCTGGAAATTTGTTTTTCATTAGGATCAGTTCAAGTACTAGTGCTAGAAAAGGTATTTAAAGTAAAACAAAGAGGATCTTGCTGTAGTTCCAAACTTGGGATTTGCTTTAGCTCAGCAAGAAGCCTATAATCTTTTAAAACATGAACTGTTCTAGAGCAAAAGCCAGCAATTAAGTCATATTTAACAACTTTGAATTAGGGGACTTGCATCTTTTCTTCTATTGCATGCCTAGTGAGGTTCATGTGCATTAGAAACCAAGTGGCATTACTCTAAAAAATACCAAAACATGCAGTTTAAGTTTTATCTTTCATTTCTTCCCTTTTTGAGATAGCATCATTTTGCATTTTGCAAACACAGCAACTTCCTCAAAGGCACTCCAGAACTACTCAGTTCTGTGTTAGTCCTTGCTCATAGAAAGCTTCAGAATAAAAAAACTAATGCTATCCTTTGCTTTAGCCTGTAAACCAAGCCCAGTGGTTTAGTCACTGGGCTGGACTAAACCAAGCCTAGTGGTTTAGTCTAGCCCAGCTCTTAGTCACTGGCACCTCAAAAACATTTCTGTGGAGGATACAAGGAGACCTGCAGCTGAGGAGAATTGTGAGGAAGATCAGCAAGTGTATGTGACCTATCAGAACTGCCAAATTGTACATTAATACCAAAGTAAAAACACTCTGATTTGCTGTCAAGTGACCCACTGGAAAGGGAGATCTCCCCGTGATCAAAAAGTGTCCAGAACAACTTAATAAGCTCTATTTTGTGATTTGCACAGGAGACACGTTTTCCAGTGTTGGATATGAACACAGGTGTGTTGGTTTTGCAGGGCCTGGTTTTTGGTAGCAGGGAGGCCACAGAGGTGGCTTCTGTGAGAAGCTGCTAGAAGCTTCCACCATGTCCAGCAGAGCCAATCGCTGATGGCTCTGATGATGGACATGCTGCTGGCCAAGGCTGGGCCAATTAGGGATGATGGTAACGCCTCTGTGAGAACAGATTTAAGAAGAAATCATAACAAAGTTTGTGGTGCAGCTGTAATTTTCCAACTAGAGAGAAGTAGGAGTGAGAACGCGTGAGGGGAACAAKGGAGGCACCAAGGTCAGTGCAGGAGGAGGGGGAGGAGGTGCTCCAGGTGCTGGAGCCGAGATGTCCCTGCATCCCGTGGTTAGGACCATGGTGAGGCAGGTTGCCCCCCTGCTGCCCATGGGGGCCCACGGGGGATGTGGAGATTCACACGCAGCCCGTGGGGGAGGTGCCCACGCCGGAGTGGGTGGATACCAGGACACTGTGATCCAGAGGAAGTCCCAGTGGACAGGCCTTGCTTCCAGGCTGCAGCAGCCGTCCTTGGAGAACTGCACCCCGTGGCAGAGTGACCCACCCCACAGCAGTTTTGGGAAGACTGTCTGCCTGTGGGATGGACTCACGCTGCAGCAGTTTTGGGAGTGAGAGTGGACCCATGCTGGAGGAGTTTGCGGAGAACTGTCTCCTGTGGGAGGGACCCCATGGTGCAGCAGGCAAACGACTCCTCTCCCTGAGCAGCAGAAAGATCTTGGGTGATGAACTGACCAAAACCCCCACCCCGTCCCCCTGCGCCATCAATGGGAAGGAGGGAGGGGTTGGGGGGAGAAAAGGGTGTCTTTAAGGGCTTATTTTACTTCTCCTTCTTTTACTCTGATCTTGTTAGTAATAAATTCACTTTATATCATTAAGTAGAGCCTGTTTTGCCCATGAAGTGTTTTCTCCCAGTCCTTATCTCAACTCATTAACCCTTTGTTAAATTCTCTCTCCTCTGTCCAGCTGCAGAGCAGAGGAGAGCGAGTGAGCAGGCCTTTTGTGGCTGCCTGCCATTTGGGCAGTGTCAAACCACAACAGGCTATAGTAAACCTGGGTGTAATGCATTGTTACAATGCATGTTACACTGCCTACCCCTCACTGGAAGCTGCACTGGAGGAACTGATCTTGCCAGGGTGTTTGGCTTTAAAAGGAGCGACAGTCTGACAAAAGCCAGGACATAGGTAACACAGTGTCTCTTCTGCCAAATCTGTGCTTGCTGCTACTTATTCCTGCTCCTATGCTTGTTATTAGCTTGAAATGAACTGAATGAAGAAAAGGTTTCGGCTGCTAGCTGACTTAGTTGGAATGAAAGAGTAACACCCGAGTTTCACTACTGCTGCAAATGGAACGGTCCTGTCATTTGAATCTCAGGAGCTGGGGACATAACTGCAATGCAGTGCAGAAATCCAGCAAAGAAATGAAAAACCCCCAAACCTACTGTACTAGATCAATTGTGCACCTAAAAAAAGGTGCTAGATTCTCTGAGGATGATTTTTGACACACAACAGTACTAGGCAGGCTCCTAGACATATGCCAGGATGAATGAGTTTTGGTGTCTGCCTTTGGAAGAGACAGCAGAGGCCACCGGGGCTATGTCTTGCCAGAAAACCCAGATTCCACCGTTTGCACGTAAAGAAGTAATTTAATGATGAGGTCACACATGGGTGGAGTTCCCTGTGTAAAAATACTCCGAAAATACTGTGTTAAGTGCTATGGTAAGTTATGAATGTTTCCAGTCAGTTTTAAGTAGGAAAGAACCTTAAATACTTTAAAATATTTGCTGACACACAAATTACCCACTTTTGGTTACTATATATTGAAACTTGAAGGGGGTGGGGAGGAAGAACTTTGTTGATGAACTGGTGTATAAACCCACTCATTTAGTATCATTTATTGCTTCTTGCTCAAGACTCAGAATAATACTTAATGTTTCACAGCTTTGCATATAAAATAATGGCTCTGCAGAAGGCAAGAATTAACAACAACATGGCAGCTTAATGAAACCAAATCTAAAGCTATATTTCTTACTGCATAAAATCAAGTGAAAACGAGACTTTTTTTCCTTTCGATAGAAAATTCTTGCCCACTAGATGGAGCCTTTAATCTTTCTCTATCAGGTTTTCTTCTGCGCAAGGATCACAGTTCGAAATGCTGAAACGAAAAAACGCAAAAACTGTAAAACAGTAGTGCTGATTCATGTGCCTCAAATGGACAAATTCCAAGCACTTGGTTTCACAACCAGCCAACATCTCAACTAGCATAATTAAAAATACATGCTTTCCATTCAAGAAATGAATGGTAATTAATGTGAAAAACTAGGTTTGAGCCAGAAAAGGAAATAAGAGGATGTACATACCTACTGCTGCTAGGCAAACTTCCTGCTGTGTCATGTGAAGTTTGCAAGGTCAAAGAAGTGGAAGTTTTGTCAGTTCATACCTGATCCATTCTCTTTTTTTAAAACGAATTTCAGTCTTATTTGTTAAGTCCTAGCAAGAACTTATGTCTTGGGGGTAAAAACCCCAACTATTACAACATCCATTTTTGCTATTGAGATTACTTTTCATGAAACACATTCCAGAGAAAACCACCTTTTTATTTTCTAATATTTAGTATTTATAGTTTTGCTATAATTGGGTACAAAACCCAATTTTAATAAAGGATTTCACACCGTGATTTAAAAAAAAAACCTAAGAAATCTTATTTTGGATCATTGAAAGTTTTCTTTTAGACCAATAGTAGTCTCTTGTTTTTTGTCATAACTTTGAAGAGCTGATTTGGATAAACCCATAAGTGATTCATTGAAAACATCCCTCTCCCCACCTGCTTCCAGCAGTGGTAGAAGTTTTGTTTAGTGCTTTGGTTCCAATCAAACTGTGTTTACTGACTATGGACTGCTGATGAGAAAAATACTCTACCCAGCTCCTCCATTGTAACGATACTATTTTTTCATTACTCTCCATCTACAAAGTCAGCCTGGCCTTCAATACTAAAAGCAAATGCTGTTCCTGCCTTTTTTTGGGGGGGGGGGGGGGAGGGAAAAAACCACCCCCCCCCCAACATCCCCACCCAACAAAATCTATTATGAAACAGTTTTTTTATGGTGTGCCCTATGTTCTTATCAGTAACACATAATAACTGTATTCATGTAGACTTATAAACATTATTTCTATGTTCTATTGTTCTATTGTACTATTTAGGACACTTAAATTTCAGTCCAGCAGGAAGAGAGATTCTATCTATCTATCTGTCTATCTATCTATCTATCTATCTATCTCAATCAAGGTTTCATGTACGTCTTACAAACTGTACTTAAGTAGGGCTTATACAGAGGCATATGCAGAGAAAAACTTCATATATGAAGTCAAACTTCATAAAACTTAAACTTGTCATATATGGCAAAAGCAAATCACGTCAGTCTTACCACTGTTACCACAAATGACTGAGAACAAAACACTATCACAATAAGCATGTCCCACATAGATACTGTGATACTTATAGTGTGCCTTCCTTTCCTCAACTGTCTTAATTACTTCCTGAAATATGTAAAGTCACACCTTGCTGGTTTCCACCACCGAAAATAGAAATAAGGAAAGGAATAAAAGCAGATTGCCACTGCTGGCATGGTTTTGTGGAATATTAAAATAATTAATTATTAATTAAAAGCCATATTATAGTGAATGTAATCCTCTTCCCCCTAGGCAAATGCAGCATCAAAATGATAGAAAATTAAGATCAATAAGCTGAAACACAAGCTAAAGTGAAATATTGAATCACCATTTGGTATCCTATTACAGTTTATCTGGAGAGGATTTCCCTGAAGTTCTGCATTAGGAGCAAAAATCTGCATTTAAATGGAGATATATTAGTAATGCATGAGCTAGTACTTTGCAGGTCACCCCGTGTCTGCAGAAGAGCAGCATTAATTTTGCTATTTAAAAATAAAAAAACCCAAGTAGTTTGTAACTGATTTTCCATTCATTCCTCCTAGCTTTACACTTGTGGTTAGACTGACTTCACTGGAGTTAATCTTGATTTACGCTGATGGATACAAAGGCAAAATTGGGTCCTTGATCTCTGTGCAGTGGGAACTGCAAAAGTGGAAGTCACAAATAACAGTAATTTACAATACAACATGAACTATTTTCAATACTGATACAACAGAAGTACCATAAAGGCTTGCTGAGTCTGCTGGGAGGGGACAGCCTAGCCTGCTACTGCACAGGTCCCCTCAGGGCCAAGGGGAGTTTTGAATAAGCAGAAATTGCATTAGGCATTTTTTATAACCATTGTAACTCTGGGTACCTGGTTTTGTGGCACAGAACAATGGTTTTGTAATCTCAATGTATTCATACAAGCAGACTTATGAAAGCATTGAGAGGATATGGGAAGAAGGGGGCCCAGCAGGCAGGGCCAGGAGGCTGTTCACCAGTTCAGGTGCTGGCAAATACTCTTGGCCAGGGTTCTGCAGCACAGGCTGCCTGGCCTCACACTGGGGGCAATTTAGGAGTTGACTACAAAAGCTTAAAGGCTGTCAAGGCTTCAAAATTTCATTTAAAAAGAGAAAAAAAATATATTAACAGAACTGTGTGTTCTACCCTGGATAGAAACCACCCATGTTGGGAGAGCCTTCAGAAATGCAAATGGATGTCAGAAGTTTTCAACTTTATTTCCAGTATGCATTTTTTTCCCCAGATTTTTTCCAGTTTTGTAATCATGGTAAGAACAGCTCAAACTATTCCTGTCACATCACCTGCTTGGTGGCAATTTAAAATGATAAGCTGATAAAAATGATGCTAAGAAACAGAGTGCTTTCTACACCAAGGYCTCTGCTGCTACTACTGCATCACCAAGATCAAAAAGAATCATTAACTGCAGGGAGTTTCTACAGCTATTAGCAGCATTCTAGCACTAACGACAAGATGTGCTTCTGTGTTTGTTCAAAATCACTTTAGCGCCTTAATTAAAGTGGCCTGGAAAGTTAGACAAGGAAATGTCTAAACATACTGTTTTCAGTAGTGCCTTTCTGGTCTAGATATGATAAAGTTGTAATAGAAGTGATTTAGCAAAGACATAAGTATAAAGTAAGTCGGAGAAATAGATGTCTGGAAGACTGTTTCACTAAGCTAAAGGCAAAGCCAGGCTATGAAGTAATTTTAAGAACTGAGTTTAGCCAGGAAGAAGTAGGGTGTTTACTTAATTTTTGATGCTTTCCAGTAAGTTTGTATAATGTTTCTCAAACTACTTACAACTCCGAGGTGTGTACAGGTGACAGGTGCTATTAATAATAGTGTTAGAGCACTGAAGAAACAGCTGCAGAAGTAAAATGTAGCTTCAGTTTGACAATCACTGCTGTAGAGATTTTGCACATAAGCTAGACAAAATAACTTGTTGCTATTTTGGTCTGTCTCTACTTCATGTTGTGATATAAAAAACACTATTCTCATGAGAAAAAGGGCAAGAATAATACTGAGATGCATCAGCTAATGAATTGTCTTACTGCTAACTTGTCCATAAGACACCTCATAGCACACATCATCCTATTACGCTGTCATGCTTTAGAGACATTACTTAGTCACACAAAGCTGAGGATGGCAATCTGGTGCAACACTGAAACCTGAGATTAGCTAAAAACAATGGTGTTCTGTCACAGCATTTAGGTCTGAAGCTCTGGTTTGACATGACAGCAAAGAACCTAAAACTACTTGCTATTTTGAAAGCTGCTACACTGTCAAGTTGATATAATGCATCTTAGTGGTGAAATCTACAGAATTTGTTAGAGAAAGGTATCCAAATGATCCTAGAAATTGACCACAGACAGTGCTGCAGAAAGGAGTGAAATTCTCCCTACATTCCTCATGATTGGGCAGTTGGAGACAGGGAAGAGAGATGGGAAGTGGAAGGAGAGAGAACCTTTTCCTTACCCAAATCTCAGGGCTAGGTGACTACATCCATGTACCCAGGCTTCGAACAACTTAGCACCAGAAAACTTTTCAAGACAACCAGATCCAGGACTGACCAAGATCAACAACTCACCTCCAGCTACAGTAATTTTCCAGACTTCATCTAAAAATCAAAAAAAACCCCTCTCACAAACCCCTATCTATCCTTCAAAAGGTTTTAAAATGTGATATTACTTAACCAGAACACAATGTTAATTATTTTTCTCATCAATTCTTTGGACTCCTGATAAATCCTGTCACATTTAGATTAATATATTCGCAAGRAGAAGCAGTAAAAGAGGACTTAAAAACACATTCATAATACAAGTCTTTCAGCTTCTGTCTGTATACCATTGTTCCCATTGTTTGCAAAAATGTACAGACACAATTATTATTTCTGTATCAATCAAGCTGGGCCTGTAGCTGAAATATTGGTATGTGGATATTTGCTCAGTAAATACCTACACAGCTCAGGTGAAACAGGGATCTCACTCATCCGCTCCATGGCGAACAGCAGCAATGCCATGAATACTGCACAACAGTCTTGGCCAACCTCTTATATCGCCTACCAGTGTGTAGGAAGAGTCCCCAACAGCAAGTTTCCCAAGAAATACAGAACTTCTCTGCTTTCTGTGATGGCGATGGGAGTTGATCTAAAGTCAATTCGTAACCAGCCCTGAAAACGAAATTTAAGCAGGCTGTCTTCTTATTGCTGCTACCAGCACTAGCTCAGCACCATATCCAGACTCCTGTTGTGCTGCACATGTTGCTCTGTCACTGGGTTCCAGTGCCAAAATTAAATTAAATATGATTTGACTAAGCTCTGTAAGGCTCAGTCTTTAACTCCAAAGTTACAATAGCAAAGACCAAAGTAGATCTTCTGAACTCTGGGAAGGTGTATTGGGTTTGCATGGCCAGGTTTTGGTAACGGGAGGGCTACAGGGGTGAATTTTGTGAGAGGCTGCCAGATGCTTCCTCCATGTCTGATGGCCAATGCCAGCTGGCTCCAGGATGGATGCACTGCTGGCCAGGGCTCAGCCAGCCAGAGATGATGGTAGTGCCTCTGTGACAACATATTTAAGAAGGGTAAAAAAAATTATTGTGCAGTATAATTGCAGTCAGAGAGGGATGAGAATATGTGAGATGAACAACTTTGAAGACACCAAGGTCAGTGAAGAAGGGGAGGGAGGAGTTGCTCCAGGTTCTGGAGCTGAGATTCCCCTATAGCCTGTGGTGAAGACTATGGTGAAGCAGCTGTGACCCTGCAGAGGACCATGGGGATGTAGAGATCCACCTGCAGCCCATGGAGGAGATCCACACCGGAACAGGTGGATGCCTGAGAGGAGGATGTGACCCTGTGGGAAGCCTGTGCTAGAGCTCGCTCTGGCAGGGGTCTGTGGACCCATGGATAGTGGAGCCCATGCTGGAGCAGGTTTCCTGGTAAGACTTGTGACCCTGTGGGGGACCCGCACTGGGGCAGCCTGTCCTTGAAGGAATGCACCCAGTGGAAAGGGACCCATGCTGGAGCAGTTCATGAAGAACTGCAGCCTGTGGGATGGACTCTCATTAGAGAAGTTCATGGATAACTGTCTCCTGTGGGAGGATTCTATGCCAAAGCAGGGGAAGGAGTCCTCTCCCTGAGCAGTGGCAGAAACAACATGTAATGAACTGACCGTAACCCTCATTCTCTGTCTCCCTGCACCGCTAGTGGGGAGGAAGTAGAGCCCAAGGAGGAGGGAGGGGTGGGGGGGGATGGTGTTTTTAAGATTTATTTTACTTCTCATTATCCTGCTCTGATTTTGTTAGTAATAAATTCACTTAATATCCCTAAACTCACTCTGTTTTGCTCATGATGGTAATCAGTGAGTGGTGTCTCCTGGTTCTTAGCTCATGAACCTTTTGCTGTATTTTCTCTCCCCTGTCTGGTTGTGGATGGGAGTGATAGAGAGGCTTTAGTGGGTACCTGGCATCCAGCCAGGGTCAACCCACCACAGAGGGGTTCAATAAATTGCATATTTAAACTCTTCTCCTGCCAAGTCCAGCCTCCATCAGAACCGACCTAGTTCACAGCTGCTCCATTCAGGCTCCTGGATGGTCTCCGGAAGCCCCACACTCCCTTGACCACTCAGTTGCTGAGTTTCTTGCTCCAAGACCTCATGTCAGTCAAGCTGCCAGACCACCAGATCTGGTGCTCTAAGAGCTCCTCTGACCACAAGGAAGCAAACAGCTGCCTTCACCTCTAAGCACTGGTCAGGGTGCAAAAAAAGCTATGTGCCTTGCTACACCGAATCCCAGGACAGCTGTTTTGTTTTATGGCTTGCAGAGGGAAAGAGCATCACCAGGCTTGAAAGCAAGCTGCGGCCCCTCTGAGCTACTAGCACAAACAACAAACTTCAATCAAATTAAATCCCTGACAAACAATTTTATTATGCAAGCTTTAACAGCGAACGGCACCATCTCCTAACAGAGTTTTATGTAAATATGATATTACATTTACACAAAAAAATGAAGAGAACAAACTGGAATATTCATCCTAATGCACAAAAGGCGCCATTAATAAAGCAGGTGTGCTTTTGTCTAAAACATTTATCTGGAAGCGAGTAATTATTATTTAAAAAACCCACACTGATCTGCTCATGACAGCTCACAAGGTACATGTTCATCTACTTGCTCTGCCTGACACTTGATCTATTCTAGGCACATATAACTAACTAATAAAGACTATTATACTTCTAATAGAAAAGTAATTCCATTTATCTTTACCCTTCCTAGCGGCACTGCTTCCTTTCACAGCAGTGGGGTGGGATGCTGTAAGAGATTTCTAAAATGTGGTTATTTTCACCCCTACAATTGCTGTGCATTGCTTAGAATTTTAGATTGCTCTTTCTTGAGGAAAAACAGTTAGACACAGATAGTATCACCCTAAGGATGAAGCAAAAGCAATTATTTCTGTTACAAAATGTCCCCCAAGATCTGCATGTGAACAACTAAGTTTTTTGATTTTTAATTTTATTACTTTGTCTTTCTGTTAACAAATAATTAATATGATTACTAACACTCTATGTACCTCTAATGTCTATATGATTTCAATTATAAAGCCATTACTGATGCTTATTAATTCTATTCCATTTATCTTCAAACTTGCACCATAAACTTAAAACATTTGTTGGCGCTCATGGAGCTGCAGGTCCTCCAAACTCACTCACAGGAATCCAGCAAAGTTTGCAACCCTTGAGACAGAACATGATATTCAACAGGAGACTGCAAACTACACTTTGTAGTTCAGAGGCATTCAGTTGGATTAGATGGTTCTCCATGTCTTCCCAAAAATAAAGGACTGCTTCTGAAATGGTGCTGCCCACTGCATCTTTCAATCTTCCTTTCTAAGCTATAAAGTCAGTTTTTTTGGGGGGAAAAAAAAAAATCCAACAAATGTCGCTCTGTTTTTTGCAGTTTCTTAATGTTTTTCTCTTCTGTAACAAAGTTCTCATGCTTTTTCTATAAACATGGTCATGTTTAATAATGTTCACTTAATGTTTTGCATTCCTTGGTGCTGGGCGGAGACATTTAATAGATTTTTCCTTTGACCAGTGTGATTGAGAGGTGGCAATATCATCCTCCAATCCACGCTGGTTTCTAGATACATATAAAATAAAGAGCCGAGGTCATCTCAGCCCCTTTTTCTTGCCTTCTTGGGTTCCTGGTGACAAGAGCGGTCTCCGAGTGGTTTTTTCGTGTCCAACTGCAACAAACAAAAATGTAACTTATGACACAGCAAAGCCTATTTTAGGTAGTATTACCCACTTCTTCCACTTCACCCAGCATTAGAGCCCTCTGCTTCAGGAAGGCCACAGGAGTGGTATCTGCGATGTGTATGAATCAGTAAGTCATTGCATACAGGTAATTTAAAGTTCCTGGCTATTTGCTTTTACAGTTGTTTTTTTGGGATGCAAGATTAACATTTGTTATCGATGCTGCTGAATACAAACACCTCCTATATAACATTTGTCCCCAAAATGAAAAAAGAGATTCTTCATTAAAGACAAGTCCTAAGTCTCATTGACTGTCAAAGACTTTATTCAAGTGGAAATCTGGCTACCGAGAATCTGTTAGCTGGTTGTGCACTCTTGAAAAAATCTGATTGATTTTGACTAATGATTTCCAGTATGAACAGTGCTCTTCATATTGGTGTGCTTCCTCCTCCTGACCCAAAAAGCCTTTTCAGCCCTGCCCCCCACCCTCTTCTCCCCTTTGCACACTGGCTCAGCTACTTATCCTTTGCATTCAGAAACATGCCACGCACTTCCAGGCCCCCTGCAAGGATTCAGTGGTTTGGGGGATCTTTTCTCCTGCTGCTTCTTCTCTAGGGAGCAGTGCCTCAGCAGGGCTGTAGCAAGCTTTCTGCCCGGGCTGAGAGGAAGGAAAGGCTTCTGCATTAATCACGCAGTGCTGTGTCAGGCACTGCCCAGGCCAGGTGGTGTAAGCCCTTGGACCTAAAACGCTGAGGCCGAATGCACCACTGAATTAACGTAGTGCTACAATGGTGCAAAGACATTAAAGTTTTAAGAGTGCAATTGATGATATGTAGTTCAACTTTCAAACACACTGGTCAAGATGGATTGCAACAGTCATGCCATGGCACAGTGATGCATGTCAGCAGGCTCTCAGTTTTACTGTATGGAGGATTTGACACTGGCTTTTAACCTAGCAATAAACTACATAACAAAACTACCCTCTCCAAGTGGGAAGGAAAAGGAACTACAAATCCAGTGGTCACATGTAAAAGAAAAGACTATGCCAACTACACTACAGCTTGTCTGCTGCCAACAGCACTTGGGGTTGAAAGAACATGATGGCTGCAATTGCCAACTAAGGAAATACATCCTCAAACAGCCTCTTTTTTTTAAGGCTACATGGAGCTTCCATAAAATAAATCTGCCTTTAGCCTGGAATGTTCCTTATCTTACCTGAAATTACTGTCATCTTCAAACATTGTAATTCCTCACTAATTATCAGTGTCTGTTGGGTATTGTAGGAGAAATATTCCAATCAACAGCCAAGAAAGCCACCTTTCTGAATTATATTTTGAACTCAAAATCAATGTGGTGAGACACTGGAACAGGTTTCCCAAAGAGGCTATGGATGCCCCATCCCTGGAAATGTTCAAGGCCAGGTTGGATGGGGCTTTGAGCAGCCTGGTCTTGTGGAAGGTGTCCCTACCCCTGGCAAGGGGGTTGAAACTAGACGATCTTTAAGGTCTCTTCCAAACCAAACTGTTCTATGATTCTATGAAATATGATTGTATCTTATTTGACATTGCTTTTGCCATCGTGGCCATTTGTTGTACTCAATATATTCCACTCTTTTTTGTTTTTTGTTTTGTAGTCACTTCACAAAAAGTATGATACCTAGCAGAATTTCGTTGGCCTAAACTATTTCACTGATTGTTTAAAATCACTAGATGTGAAATACTTTTTTATTTTGCAGATATGGAAAATTCTACTGAAAGCAGAATTATCTCAGAGGAAAAGCAAACTCTAAATTACTATTAAAACATTTCTGTTACTTCTAGAAACAATGCTAGCAGCTTAAATTCCTCTTAAACTGACATCTTCCTTAAAAATATCTAAAGGATGAAAAAATAGCACTGCAAAAGATTTCTGATTAACTCACCATCTACAGCAGACTAATACATCTTTTTAGAGGTGTGGTATAAGTGTGAGAAAAGAAAAGAAGTACAGTTTAAAAAGATATGAGTAGGGTTGATTGTCTCTTTTTCCTGGGGAAAGAATAATAGATGTAGAAGCTTATTTCATATGTAGTTTCAAAATTTATTTTAACTCAGTATGTTTGCTTAAAATTGAAAAAAATCCCAACAACGTGAATTTATGCTTTCAAATAATAATTAATAAAGTACACAGTATTTTCACATTATAAGCCTCCCTGTAACTACTGCTATGGGGTTTCCCACCAACAGTCTCAACATGTCTGCTGCACAGTGCATTAAAGGATGGTTGTATCTATGACTAACGCTCATAGGATAAACTTACTATAGTTACAATACTTCCATTTGAATTCTTCTATGCTGTACTATTCTAAATATCCACCAAAAACCCACCCAACTCTGACGTCTACGTGACTACAAAGTAAATAGAAGTACCTAAGAACATATTGACATGCCTGAAGATTAATCCTTGGATATTTCAATCAGACTAGACACTTTATAATTAACCAAATGTAGAAGTCTCAAAGGAAGTGAGCCCTACAACTCTATTCCACCTCTTGGGAGATGTGGATATAGACACATATTCTTCTTAATATCATAATTTTAGAAGGCTATTGTTACATATCACTACAAGACATCCGGTGACATGGAAAAAGTCAGTGTATCTCTGAGGTAACCCTCAGAACCTGGAGATGTCTCACGCAAGTTGGACCCAACATGAAGCTTGGTGATCTCTCAACAGATATATCTATTTTGTAATTTAAGGCATGGCCACTTCTCAAAAGGTGTATCTGTTACAGAATAGGCAGCACTGCTCTTCTAGAAACAGGCAGGCTTGTTTCAACACCATCAAAATAATATCTCACGCATGCCCACTACAAGGCAGCCTTCATGAGACCAGGGGAAGCACTTTGCAGTGATCCTCAAAATCAGACAGGAAGAAAGTCTGATAAGAGCTCAAAGCTTACTGGAGGGGGGGTTTAGAAAACAGCAAGTTAAACATCAACATTTTCAGGAAGAACTGGAGAATCTTGCAAGTTCTGTACAGAACTGATATAGATGAGCCTTGCAGCACTGAGGTCAGTACACAGCAAGAGATTTGTCACGTCACGTGCAAGAGCGGAACCTGGATGATCCAGATTTTGAAGGGCTCATTTACAGGTACATAAGCATAAAAGAGACCAATAAAGTGCCACGTTTAAAAACTGTGAGCAAAAGTGTAGTTATGACTTCTAATATCATTGGCAGCCAGGGGGATAAACCTCTGCTGCTCTGAAAGGGTACCCATAAATAGCCATAGCATTCCCCAGCAAAGCACAGGACCTTTAAGGAAGGCCAGAATACTGCAGGAAGCTCTTACTCAAATATACCTGAGGTCAGTCAGCCATAAAGGATGCCTTACACATGTCTCACACAAAAATTATACTGGACATGGACTGAGGGCCTTGAAAACAATGCTCCAGAACAGAAAACTTAAATCTATCATTTTGGGAGAGGGGAGGAACGCTAGCAAAGATTTAACAGCAGAAAAAACATGCCTTGGAAAGCATGCCTTGCTGTAGCTCTCTAACCTCACTAAATGCACCTTGCTGGCTAACCTCTGCTGCTCAGAGGTAAACACTCCTGTTAAGAAGTTTTCCTCCCCCTCTTGAATCATGGATTTCAGAGGTGAGGGCATGCTGAGCGCACCAGTGTAATTTGTAGAACAAAGAATGGACAATATCATTGATGCAGCGTAATGAGCCTTTTCCCCCCTCCCCGCTGTGATTAATGGTGTGGATAGGAGCCTGCTTGCGGAGCTCACACACAGTTCTGGCCCTGGAGGCATGGCCTATATAGAGCGCCATGCGAATGCTTGCATGAGAGATTGGCAGGCAGAGGCAGCTCTGGGAGCCTTTGTTATTGTCCGGTTTACTCTTTACTGAGCTCCTCCAGCTTGCACAATCTGTGTAGCCTCTGGGAAGGCAGCTTTAGAATTGGCTTACTTGATGGAAAAAGCTGTTCTTCTTGATGCATGTGATGCAAAGTAATGTGACAATGATTGACAGCTAGGGGAGAAGAGGAGAGGAAAATTAAGTTGGGTATTGTGTGAAAAAGAAGAAGGGAGAAGGAAAGAAAGGAAAATTCCTCACTACCACAGCACGTGTGCAGTGGTGGAGATAAGAGTTGCTGGGTTTTATAATAATAATAATCATTATTGAAGTCAGTTAAGTTGACACAGGTTTATGATGGTATAAATAGTACCCCTGTGATTACTGGATGTTTTTCTTCAAAACTTAATCTTCTCCAAACAGAAAATAATTAATAAGTGTAGGAGTCTGCCAGCATAATCCCCCTTCACATTTGTGATCAGGCTATGTAATGTGAATATAAACCCCAGAGCCTAGTCCTATCTGCACTTCCATTGATACACTGTCCTCCTCGTGTACACACTTAAGGTGAGTCAGAACTTGCCTGCCAGCTTCTCATTTCCTTCTGCTTTACACGGTGGAGTCACTAGTAATTTTCATTGAATGAAGCAATTACATTGCAATGTACCAGGCAAAAGTGCACTGAGGCTTTTGTGCTTTTTGAGTTCAGGTCTGAAAACAGAAGAAAAAGCTGTAATTGATTCTATCAGCCTTTTTTTGTATTGAAACAAAAGTTAACACCCAGAGAAACTTCCTTCCACTAGAAAGATGAACTCAAAATGTGCAGTCTCTCACTTTTTTGCTTTAAGAGATGGTACCTGCCCAAGAGACATCCCAGCTTAGTTTATCTTCAGCAGACTCCTAACTTCTGGACCACTTGCATGGAAAACTGAAACCTTCGGGGAAAAAAAAAATGGGAGGCGCAGAAATTATAACAACTTGAAGACACTTGGGGCAAAACTGGAGATAGCAATATATATCGAAGAGGAAAGAGCTTATTTGAACAAATCCCAACTGGCGCTTATTCTTAGTTATGAGTAAAAGACCCTTTTCCAGAGCTCCAGAAGGCATGCTAGAAATCACTACTTGTTCTTGCTATTAGGAAAGTTTTACAAGTGTCTCCTCATAATATGCCATGCCTGCATTCAGCCTAGAGGAACTGCTATCATTAGTGAAGAGGTTATACTGTAGTTTTCCTCCTGCTGCATATATGCATGCAGCTCTGTACAACAAAGTCAGAGGAGATAAGGTTAGGAAATTACATACACAGTAGTTGTCTCTCTGTCAATACAGAAACCTTTTCTTCCATAACAAAAACAAATGTTAGATTTTCATTTTTTTTTTTAAATCCCAATCTTCTACAGTTACTAATGTCAGACCATATGCTACAGCACACTCAGTTTGATGTAGCATTAACACCAATATTTTAACAAGTTCTGCACGCAATTGTGATGCTCTAAAATACCAAACTATCCCCTCAAAACCTCTTAATTGCTAATGGGACTAATTTCAGTGTTTATCCCTGTGAAAATCCTAGAACTCAACCCCCTGTAACCCAGGGTCATCGCTGCAAAAAATCTGCAAGTCAAGACGGGTCATGACGGGTCAAACTTTGAATTTATTTCCTCCTTTGAAAACATCTGGTAGATCTCTCTATAATGCCTTAGGGATATGGGGTTCAAATAGCACAAATCTTCAGGCCAGTTGAGTACATTCACTGTCATGTTCAGGGACACTTGCAACTCCAAGAGACATGCACACTCATCTTTAGGGTAAATTCACACCTGATTTGGACCTTATCTAGTCAGTCTAGTTCCCTGTTCATTTCTCCAGGCTACAATTCACAGAGGAATTAAATCACATGCTTAAGCTATGTCCACGACACACTGTTATCATGGAAACCTCACTACCCAGCCTCTGTTGTACTGAATTGCAGTACAAAGAATTCCCTTTAAAACCTCTGACCACATAGCATGATGGAAAAAAGACAGAGAAATTTGCAACCTCTCACAATAACATATGGACCTTCCAATGCCTTTAATTCTTGATTTAAAAAGCTTTACATTTTGGCATGCACACAGAACTCCAAACCCAAAAAGCTTTGCTAAGAAAGATGTGGAGTTCAAAAACTACTCAGGCTTGACACTATGTAGACTCCTACATTTTTGCTGCAACTTGGTTATGGAGGAGGAAAGTTTCTTAACTTGTCACATTAAACCAAAATTGGGTTAATCTGACCCTAATAACAAGGAGCTGATTTTAGGAACACATAACAGTCCTGTGCTACCTTTCAAGAAATAGTAAAAGCAAGAGTTAATCTTTTCCCCAATCTCTCAAACAAATGCTCCTTTCCTACCCCTCCACTACTAAAACTAAAGATGTATGCTTAGAAATTCATCCTGTGAAGTGTTCAAGACATTCTGATGGCCGTAATTTATCAACATAAATTACTGTACTTCACAGCAAAGCTTCTGTCATAAGAAAACAACATGTGCCCCTAAATTGTTTGCTGCCCTCTCCAATAATCAGCCTACTTTTTAAGATCTAGAGATTTGCTGATGAAGGACACCTCAGTGCATACAGTGATAAAAAAAAATTGAGTTTCATACACATCACTGGAAACATCCCCACACTGCTCTATTAATCTTTAGATTGGGGTCATTTTTCTCTTGAGATGTGGTAATATATTACTTCAAGGGAAAATGGGGAAGAGCACCCAGACAGGGGCCTGCTGAATACTCAGCAAGTTTGCCTTCTTCCTTCTTGGTTTAATCCTAAAATATATCTGATGGCCAAAGCTACTGTTAACTCTGTACCAACCAACGCGGATGCAGAAGGAGCACATGATGTGTAAGTATCATCAGTCTGCCCCTACAGCTTCTCAAACACCCTGCGCTGTAAGACCCATGCATGCACTGCTCTTCTCTCCCTGATCACAACCCATTTTGCTGGTTCCAGCATCATCACCCACATGCCCAAGAGCTCCTCAAATCCCATACCCAGTCCCCTTTGCAGTTCTCCTTTTTTTTTCTCTGGGAATCAAAATCTACTCTCTTCTGGAAAAGCACTCCAACCCCTTGTCTTTTCTCCTATGGAGATTCAGTCTCTAAGTTACAGCATATAGAAAAGACTTTCTCTTCCCTCATTCCTCAGTCCCTCTGGATGAGTCTCATCATGGTCCCAGATCTTGAGCCCCACATTTAATGTTCTCTTTTTTTCAGGACATTTAAAACCACGTAAGTGTTGTTCTCGGGTTCGAATAAACACACAGAGACAGCTGTCAGGGTTCACCCACAGGCAGAGGCCAAAAGGGAGGAAGAAGAGAGAGCCGGCCTCTGCCCTCATTTTATTTATATGTTTTCAAAACCCACCGTGGATTGGAGGATGGGAATATCACCTCCTGCTGTCTACTGGTCAGCAATATTGTCTATCACATAGGTTAGGAATTCATAACAATCTTTGCCGTTAGGTCAACAATTCGTGTTTACACAAAGGTGCGTGAGAAACTATTTCGCTGAACCAAAAACACTGCACATCTGAAGAACTGCAAAATGCAGGGCCACACATAAGGAAAAACATACCCGAAAGTGGCTGGGAGGAAATTACGAAGTGGCGTCATGTTCTTCAGCACCTTTGCCAGTCCTGACTTTTATAGTATTCTTCCCATGTGGACTCTGAAAACTGTGATTACCAGCAGCATAGGAAATGCCTACCACTGTTTAGGGGCACACTTCTTCACCCACAACAAAGTAGAAATCAGGACTGGGAACAGAAATCAGTGGAGCACCCTTGGTGCAAATCATAGAATATTCTAAGTTGGAAGGGACCCAGACGGATCAATCAAGTCCAACTCTGAAGTGAATGGCCCATACGGTGATGGAACCCACAAGCTTGGCATTATTTGCCCCGTGCTCACACCAAATGACCAAGAGCAGGAGTGTTCTGCCTTTGCTTATGAGGGTACAGTCCCCTATCCTTGGAGGATCCCTGCTGGGTTCCTTCTCTCTCACTGTTTCATTCTGCAGCCAAGGAGATGGCCTGTCAGGGTGGAAGAAAAGCACCTTGTGCTTTGCCAGTCCTACCTTAGCTGAACTGCCTGTGGAGCTGTGGCTAAAGGCATAAACTAAACTAGTCCCAAGCTACATGGAATGCCGGCATCCAGCCTGCCTCCTGGGATGATGGCTCAGGAACCCCTGCACAGGGAAGGACAACCCAGTGATTCAACGACACCACTGCTTTGCATCTCTGCAGTTCCTCTGGTGTGCCCTCACCTCCAGAGAGCCTCAAAATGAAGCTCTTCTGATGTTCTTCTGTCTGCTCATGGTAACCTCAAAACATCTCCTTTATAACAAAGTATGCACCAGCAATGCTGAGGTTAAAGAGTTCTGTTAGGATTTTTACTGCATCTTCCTCCTTCTATGATATCAGTGTAAGATTTTCTGTGTTATCAGGATGCACACAGCTTTTAAATGATGACTTAATGTATTGAAAATCTATGAAAATCTATGAAAAGGGTGGATACATTTCAAATTTTTTGGGACAACACAGCCAGGACTTCATTGAGAGAGAAGAAAGGTATTTCCATGAGGGATAAGTTAAAGTATTACCAGGTAGTCCCATATATAATGGGACTGTATAATACTAACCAATTCTAATRTATTCTGTAATGGTCCTGCTCTATTTCAGTCTTGAACCCCTGAATGTCACTTGTCCTGTGGGAGACTGTTACAGGCCCTCATTGATATTAATGACATCTGCTTCACACAGACGGCAAGCCCCCAACATCAGGAGACATTTAGAGCTTCAGAAGGGGAGATGCTGTCACTATATCACAGAGAACGTGAACTTCTGCCTCTCCACACTCTGGCAACATCACCCCGGCTTCACAGCAGGGATGACTTGCTCACTCTTGCTGTTTCTTGCTGTTTAGATGCTACACACCTTATTTTGCAGAACCTTCCCCCTCCTTTTCATGGCTTGTGCCAGCCTCATAATTTCATGGAGGGAAAAGAACTTACTCTGCTTCTTGGGAGAAGCAGCACAAATGAATGATAGAAGTCCATACTGCAAGCACATTGCAAGAATAGACACTGAGAAAGAGCCACCATGTATTGGTCCTCCTTGGATGCTAAACCATAGACAAAGCAGGTTTTGGCTGGCAGCAGTGGTGCATACAACCCTTTAAGCATCAACTTTGAAAGTTTTTTTACACTAAGTAGGTCATAATTTTTGTTTCCCAAGTCACTAGGCAGAGAGAAAGAAAAAACCACTGGGGCGCCCGGTGACATGGGGGATAGGATGAAGCTAAAATGACAGTGCTTATTTCTTCATTAAAGCAAAGCATCTGCCACTTTGTTAATATTCCAGTATGCCCTGCTCCCAGAGAACTGTGAAGGCAGCAATGATTAAAGCCAGTTACGACTTGGGAAAATGTATGTTACACTGACCTCAAAAGTGCAATTCAAAATGTATGCTGCTGAATAGTCTACACTCTAATCTGAGGAGCCATCTGGGTAGATGTAGGTACAGTACATACACAGTCTCAGGAGAGGCACCCTGGACTTACCGTCAGCGTGACACGGAACAAAAGCTGACGGTCCGCTGTCAACTCCTCCTGCCTAAAAAATAATTTCAAGTGAAGCTTATGACCCAGGAGGTAAAAAGTTACTGAACCTGGTCCTCAGAGAGGTCACTGCCCTGACCCAATCAGCCGTAACAGCTCAAAGAAGCCACCACAGGCTGCTCAGGGCGGTTTTGTTGTAAATAGGCAGCTGTGAACACAGGAGACTACAGTGGCTTCCTGCCAAAAATCTGCATTTTAATAACATTGTAATTGCATATTTTTGCAATCTGTTGACTCTGACTTATTTTAAGAACATCCAAGGAGTAAAACAGTATCACCACCAGATTTCCTGGTACTTTAAATTTCACAATGAAGTTTGCAACAACTCAGTAATTACTGTGAATAATTCATAATAAGGGTTATAAGGATGTGACACATTTTAGTGAATCTCTGAAATTTAGGATGTTGAAGTGATAAAAACAAAATAAAAATTAAATTCAATAGTAAATATTGAAAGAAAAATAATTAAATTCCATAATTAAAAAAACAGATTGCAAATCCAGTCTGGGTGGTGGTGTTGCTATCAAGCTCATGTAATTTCATTGGAATTGATTTGAAGATGAAGCATAATTTTAGCAAAAATGGCTGTGATCCTGCAAATGCCAGCATCCACAGGCAAAGCCATGCATATGAGTAGTCTACTGCACAATGGGACAACTTGTGTGAAACTATTTGCAAGACTGAGGCTCCAGTCACAGTTTGCRCAACAAAAAACTTGAAAAAAATTATCCATCTTAATAAAAATAACATGGAATTAAATCCACTTTTATTTGGTTGTGCTGTTCAGATTAGTGCTACGAACAATCTACTGCATAAGGGACATGGAAGAAGTTTCAAATTTTAAAGTCCTTTTGCTTAAAGAAACAGAGTCAAACATGTTTTGGCTCACTTCAGCTCATGTACCCATTTCATTTTCCAATATTCTGAACTGTGATCCCTAAAGGAGACTTCCAGGGAAAGCCAGAAGACAACTAGATGCAGTATTTCTTTCAGGTACTAATAAGGTTTGAGAGCTCTTGAAATTCTTGTTTCACTTGAAATTGGACTTTTTACATCTTCCCTCTATACAGATACACTGACTGACCATTCAAAGTCAAACACGTGAACTCTAATACTTAAACAGATTAATAACATAAGTTCAGTTTTGTATTTGTAATGCCTTTCTTAAATCAAAATTTTTAACAATGGAAAGGCTTGTTGTTTAATTTCATCAGTGGAAGAATGAAAGCCCAGTTCTCTTACCCCTCTTTCCAACGAAGCAGCAGGCTGAAATTATAATTAAGTCTCTAGCTTCCAAGACTACTATCTAAGGAACTACCTCATAATAAAGCAGATAAATAGTTATAACTTAAAGTGCACATCTCCAAAGGTTGATCAGGCTGAATGGGCACTGACTGGCTGCTTTTCTTCCCTATTCCTGAAAAGCAGCGACAAAAGCCCTTTGTAGGCAGGTGAATTTGCCCCAGGATACACTGGGAAGGACAGAGAAAGGCTGCCAGAAGTATGATTGAAGGTATAGCTGCACCAGTTCAGCTCAAGAGGTGGAGGGCTTTTTGTTGTCATTTTTCCCTCCAACCCCAAGTTGTCATTCCTTGTCATTAGAGCTTATTTCCTCAGTAAAGGTGTATGTGTTTGCTAGCAAGAGAGGGAAAGTGCTGGGTGACAGATCCTGGTGACAGATTTGACACATATAATGATATACGGATGTGATTTTCATCATGATTTGCAAAAGAAAATGCAGTGTTTTTACCTAATTCTGAAGAATGTAAAAAATGCAAGGATTTTTTTTAACCTGAATGTTTAGCAATGCTCTTCTTGACAGCTTGTTGCAATTACTTTTCTGTTTTCTCATTAATTCTCTTCAATAGTCACTACACGTACCTCAGCCCTCCAGTTTGAAACAGTATCATGCAGCCCCAGTGAATATACCAATTTTTACGAACAATGAATGAAGTATTCAGAGAGAATAAACTAGACTTGCAAATATTTAATACTGGTCACTAAATACAGTAGATGAAATATAAGGTCCTATGTTAGTATTTCATTTTTGTTTTTACCTTTACTATTTAGAGAGTTCTTTGCTCTGAGTTTGGAATGAAACGCAGGAGGCGCTGAGATATTCTTCTTATCAGGTTGTTTATTAAGTTCTTATCTATTGCATAGTAGCACAGAGTGTTCTCTAAGTTAGGAAGGTGGAAAATGGCCTCGAACCGTGAGTTCCAAGGTTATTTAAAGCTTAATTTACCCAATTATAGACTGCCAACTAACATGTTTTTACTTATAATCCAGTCACTGTCCATTTAGCATCTGCAATGCGGGCTTTTTTGCACCAATGGTTAAACTACCTAGGTTTGTGAAGAAGAAGGAAGAAAGAAGAAGTATAAACCCACACCCGAAATCCTCCATCTTGCTACCAATACATTACTAATAACTCATAAACTGAATCTTCTACATTTCTACATATTTCACCCAGTGACATAACAAATTGCTTTTTAATTACAACAATGAAAGACTGAAATTTAGGGTCCCGACAGTCCTAGAAGGATGACAGCCATTGTAGATGAGACAGATTTATGATTTATGTGGAATGCAGACTCCCCCCACCTTCCTAATGCCACAACTCTTCTAGTGGCAACGGAAACATAGCAGTCTTATCATCCCCTTGTCAGCTCCAAGAAGCAACCTGAAGAGCTTTATTCACTTAGAAATGTAAAGTAATACACAGTGAAAGACTATACTTGAAACGTTCTCCATCACTCATCCACTATGAAACCTTCATAGCAAGGCAGCAACTGCAACACTTTCTAGCAGGGGCTTCCAGTGGCTGCTTCAAGGCTCAGCAACGCCATAGGAGGAAAGTAACACTTAATTTTACTTCTTTATTGGTGGATGGGAGGGATGGGAATGTAACAAATGGCCTCTGACATAAGGCATTTCATGGAGAATTGACCAGTTGGGATTAACGGCCCTTGGCTGAATCTGGGCTATAAAATTTTTCAGCCAGCCATTGATTTTCAGGAAATGTTCTATTCCTCAGTCATTATTACTTAAATAAAAACGTATAGTGTATAKATGATCAAATCAAATTATGGCTAGAATTTTGTCAAGCACAGATAAGGGTGTAAATTTACTGTGTTATTAAAGCTTTTTCTTTTATGCTCAGATAACTACAGTTTGGTAGTGGGAATGACTGTTATACATGCTCAGGGAAAACACCCTTGCCTTGTCCTTGTGTAAAGCGATCATGGGATTAGAAGCCAGGATAATTAATTTAAAAAAAAAATCACCAATTACCTCAATTTTTCTGTTATAATCATGAAGAAAAGCAGTGTACATATACTCACAGATGTTCACTGTAATTACATCCAACTATATGTATATGTATCACACAAAAATATATACAGTACCTCAAACACATAGAGGGTGGTGTGGCATTTTTGCAGTGAATTTGGGCTGAATATATTAATTATGCATGTGAAAGCTGTAATTGTATAGTACAGATCACCCTAAAGAAAGGCCAATCAAACTTTCTTATCACACTCACATTCCCTGGTTTTTGCTGCACACTGCAGGAGCACCCCTTTATGAAAAGGAATTTAGCAAAATTTTATGGAAGCTATCGCTTGCAAGACTGAGTCTGTACTTCAGCTGCCATTGGTGAGGCCATGCAGTGATTTGAGAAGGAGAAAGACTATAACCAATAAAATTTTAGAAGCCTCTATAAATGACTGAAAATAGAATTTCTATACAAGTGCCTGGACTTSAAAATCTCATGGTAAGGTCTGGACACATGATAGGTATACAGTCCAGTATACTTAGTATTAAAGTATTATTTTACCCATAGAGAAAAGGAATTTATTAGCTTACCAGAGATTACAAAGCATCTATGTAGAGCCAAGGATGATCCACAGATACCTGACTTTAAAATCTTGAATGCTTTCTATGTATACAGAAGTGATATTCAGTCAGGAGATGTTTTACCTTTATGAGATGCTCTGTTTCTCTTCCAGACAGCCCGGAGCAGCTTGCCTACTGAGCCAGGCTGTGTCCTTAGGTGTGGCCCCACTCAGGACACAACAGAGCATGGACTGATTTTGAGGTGACAAAGCTAAGAAAGGAGTGGTGAGGCTTCACTCACCCAGCAGCAATGGGGGACTAATGCCATTCCTTGTCTTCGAGGAGCATCAGGGCTGAACATCGAGCCCCATGCTGCCCCTCAGCACCTGAGGCTGACAGGACCTCTGCAGGGCCTGCCAGGCCACCCCAACACCCGTGAGGGATGGTACTGAGTTCTACACTATTTTTACAATGCCACTTGCAGAAAATGAAGGACATTCGAAATCCGAGCCAACACCACCCATTAATGGAAGGACAAATACCAATCTTATTTATGTCTAAATGTGCATCACTTCATTTCAGTTTGTGGGTGCACAGTCCCTAACCCTGCCGCTCACCACCCTGCATCAGTGCTGCGCTCCCTGGCACCCTTGAGGTGCTCTGACCACTCCTCTTCCCTCTCACACCCAGCCTTTGGTCTTCCTCTTGTCTCTGCCAGGCCTGGCAAGCTCTTGCATCATCCAGTTACTACATTCAGCCCTCTCACACTCCCCCACACCAAGAGGTACCTTCTCCTTTAGCAAAATAACGCCATGAGTTTCCCAAAGTACTCGGCACCTGCGGTTTGTCAAGTGAGAAGGAAGTCTGCCCAAAACATATGCAGACAGGCCTGTTCTAGAAAGAGTTTCAGCTTTCCAAATCATTTGCTATTCCTGCTGTCTTCCACAATGGTCTGCCTCATGCCTTGTTGGTTCTGTAGATCACACAAAGAATTCCAAGCAGCGTGATATTAAATGCTCTAGAAGATGACAAAACTAGGACGGGACCCATTGTAATGTGAGCTTTATACTAATACACAATCGGTGAAATAACGACTTACTGCCTCCACACTTCATGGGCACATTTGAAACAAAGGAAAATTAGGCTTGCATGTTCTGATTCACCTGAGCCTTCTTCAGCCTTGTACTTAATGTAGTCACTGATATGCAAACCAATTTTATCAAGTCTCAAGAGATTCTTCTGGCTGGTACTAATGACTGAGCTAAAAACATCAGGTTTGGTCAGGCTCTGACACTGAAGAGCTGCATATTCAGCTCTAAATTTGTATTTCCTGGCATTTACTGCTCATTTACTGTGAACACATACAGCTGACAGAAAAAGTGCTTTGTAAGGACACACACTGGACAAAATTCATTCTCAAATCCTGTCCAAGTGCACTCTGGGAATCCAATGCACCACAATGGAGAAAGTGGCCAAGATTTTCTTTGCTTTTCTGTTCTTTGTACTGAAATGAAACTTTTTTACCATACTGCATTAACCCATAAGAGAATCGGAAAACAAATACTAATGTCTGCCATAAAAAAATGAGCAAATGTAGCAAACATTTTATGTTGTTATTTCTGTAATCAATACTATAAAAATTGGTGAAAAATGCATATCCACCCTAAAATGCAGTGAAACCTGTAATGAAGGTTAATAGTAATTATTATGTTTAATTCACCAAATGGATGGAACATAAAAGATCATCCCCTGTGAAAGATACAGTTCAAACAATCTTAGAACTTTAGAATAATATAAAAACAATAGAGAAGAAAAGTGTATTTATATGCCATAGATTGAAATTCTTTTCTGAATAGAGAAAAGGCGGGAAGACACCATAAGGTGATATTGCCATGTTCCCTGTGTGCACAAACCTACTTAAGAAACAATTAGGTAAGAATATTTATACTTTGCTTTTTTCACAAACCACTATGTCTTACCAGCATTACAAAGAAATGTATCACCTAGGAGACAGAGCAAACAGCAGTGATGTTAAAAATCAATATTAATTTAAAAAATGATATTAATATTAATTTTTCAAAAGGAAAATGCTTTCCCTAACTGTGACCCCAGGTTAATGCAAATCCACTTGCTTCTATTGCTGCATTCTCCTTGCTTTATTTTCCTACGTTATTCAATATATTCAATTGTTTTTGCAAGACTGAGAGCCTTTAGAGGCAGGTATTGTGCATATGCTATATGTTTACAGAATGCTTCTTTAAGCCTTGTTTATAGCTTCTAAACATCACAGCAATGACTGAAAAATGAAATTTCATCAGCTTAGAAATACAGACCATGAGATACAACACAGATAGATATCCAAGTATATAGTTTGATTTTAGAAGTAGGAATCCAATACTTAAAAAAACTCTAGTAGATTTTTTAGTAATTTTGTGCTATACCTAAGCAAACTAAGGATGGATTAAGGGGTGATATTTCCAGATTTTTGGATGTTTTTATCTGTAATGGTTATTAAACATGGTTGTCACAGGGAATTTGTTAAGTATCTCTGAAAAATCAGGATACTTAGTCCTTAGTACAGGGCTTAATTTTGGCTTGTAAACATTTTGGTCATGGTGGCACAGAAAATGCACAGTTAGGGAAAAATACCTAATACCTTTTGCAATTTAAAACCACTGTACTATTATTTTCCACTTCAGCCAAAACTCCTCTGACTTCTTAATGCACATGAAAAATAACATAAGACACCAAGAAGCAATTATCAGTTCCTGTGTAATGAATCCCTTATGCTTGTAATTAATGTGTTTTAGCTTAAAAACAAAATAAATCTGAAATTTTTAAGTATTTCATTACACTTTCTTCGTTCTACAAAGAAAACCCAAGGAAGAGCTATATCAATATATCTTCTCATAGTTTTCAAAGCTTCTCGGCCTAGGTCCTAAAATAATTGAAGATGGTGGATGAAAAGAATTTGCTCATAATGCTTTGAATGGTATCATGATGTTACCAGCTTGAGATGATTAGCTACTCATTAATATAATCCTGAAGTAAATTTTCCTACATGCCACTCCTCACCCACATGGATTCTGCATGCACAAATACAACATACGAATGTATGTCACAAAATATATCAAAAGTACTGTTGATAGTATCACCTAGTCACTTTCAACTGATGCTGATGAGAATTATTTGCTTCCTTTTTCACTAATCTGTTAAGATATAATTTTAAACACTTGCACAGCAACTGATTTTTCTGCCACTTCCTGCCTCTTTGATACTGAGGTGTTTTATTCAGATCCTTGAATTACTCTGTGAGTGGTTTTGCCTGTGGAATATTCTGGACCTGACTTTGTACTGTGTTTATTTCACCAGTGCTGAGCGATTTTTGTCCAATGTACAGCTCAAGTTGTGGTGATGCGGAATTCAGCCCTGGTGTCTGAAACGCTTTGCAATCTCACAAGGTGAGAAACAGCAAAAGCTTGCTTGATCTTGGTATTTAGGCCTTTTGTTCACCTCTGACTGAACAGGCGTTGTGGGTGAGGATTTTGATTGGGAAAGAGAAATTTTAGGCCAAAACCCTATGGTGAGATGCGGTCTCCAGAAAAGTTAACATGTTCTTCAAAACAGCAGAGATAGATCGCTGCTTGCCAGTCTCACTGTGATCCACTTAGCTGAGGCATACAAAAAAAAGTTTTTGCTC
This sequence comes from Amblyornis subalaris, assembly GCA_018881555.1. NCBI lineage: Eukaryota > Metazoa > Chordata > Aves > Passeriformes > Ptilonorhynchidae > Amblyornis > Amblyornis subalaris. The sequence goes on from JACAXG010000084.1 coordinate 56,140, forward strand.
TTTCTGCTTTCTGATGCCTTCCATCACTCTTTATGTACGAAACTAAATAGTTGATGTTAGCTCAGCACCTGGCCAGTCATTGCCCTGTTCACAAATCAGAATAAAGCAAACATCACTTTCTTCACAGTGTAATCAGGACACAAGTTCCCAGTGCACAGTGCTTTCAGCTGTCAGGTTTCTGTATTTATCTTGTCTTTTGGAAATCAATCCTATGCAATGTGAACATGGAGAGGTGGAAATGAAGAAGAGAAATTTGCACAGTATCACTCCTCAAGTTTACTTATCTTGTAAATCCATAAGGCACCTCTCATGTTCATGTAATGAGCATGTTATAAATAAAAAAGAGAAAGAAATCACCTCTGCAAAGTAAAATCAACAACAAATCTAACACTTTCACCCTAGTAAATGCCAGAAAAATGCAAGGAAAAGAGATCTCTCCCTCTTAAATAATTTAAGGCAATATATTTATGAGAGCATAACTCATTGAGTATGCTTTCAGTATTAAAGAGGAAAAAAGTTTTCCTTACAACTCAAGCTATACTGGAAAAGAAACAACAAGAAAGTTATTTATGGTGGAAGAAAGGGTTTCTCACATGGAATCAGACCTGTATAAATAAAGCCATTGTATTAGGCCAGTATTAACTCAGTTACAATTTTGGCTATAATTGACATGTAATTGTTAGAGCAATCTATTTTCAAAGATGGTTTGCATCAGTCACGATAGGCTATTTAATTCCAAGTGCTGAGACTTATGGTTCAGCTTCCTTTTATGTGGCCCAAAGAAGAAGATTTGGAGATAAGCAAAGAAAGGACCTCAGGACTTCAACCAGTGTCAACAGACAAAAATGTACATATGTTTTATAAAACTTTGATAGACTCTTTAATACTGCTTTAGCTCTTACTTGCATTACCTACTATCACCACACAAACAAGCASAATGCAAATGCATTCAAATAATGAAACTCCCTCTAATAGTCCCAAGATTGTAAAATTTTCTTTAGACATCTAATTAAATGTCTAAGTAAGAATAATTCCAGAATTGCACAGAATAACCCCAGCACTGCCTTGTACCACAGAGGAACTGAGTTGCCTAACTTTAAGCCTCTAAATCACATCTAAACTAGAAGCATAACGTTATTCAAAATAGGTAGTGAAGATGCCCTACAAGAGGTTTCTGGAGGACACTTCAAAGCCACTGCTGATTCACTGCTCATGACCTTCTTCAGAGATCATGGATCATGAGCATATGGAATTGGAAGGCCCAACAACAGCGACAGAGAGGTGTAAATAATTGTAGTGTCCATCTCGGAAGTGAAGTAATTATCTTAATAACATTTAAACAGACCTGAAACCTGTATTCCCAAGAAGGATAGGCCAGAAGTAAAGAGCGGGCACATTTTCTTCTCTATTACAGCCACATTTCTGAGGTTCAAGAGAATCCAGTTTGTATCATCTACAGGGGCAAATTTCTAGGGGAAGCAGACCACTAAACAGCTTATGGTAAGAAATACCAGCTGGTATTCATTCTTGCCACCTCACCTGCAGATGCTATGGAGTGGGAAAATAAAGAGACAGCCAAAACACAAGTGAAGTTTAAATGAGACTGGTGTGAATCATGACTGCAATAACCAGCTCACCTGGGGCATGCCTCCTATGTGTAGGCAGGAGCTCAGTCAAAGCAGTGTGGTATAAATGATGTGATTTTAGAGAGAATTACTTAAGCTAACTCAACCTGGTATGAGAACATTTTGTGTTGATCAAAATCTGAAAAAAAATCAATACAAAATGAAAATTCAACTGGTCAGGCTTTGAGTAGTGGCAGACTCTGACATTTAGATCCGAGCACTCAGGCAGACATCTCTTTTCAGGTACAGGTCTGACTCCAAATCAGACACTCATTTCACCTGCTTGGCACAGCAGGCCTTTAAATTGACTGGCCCTTACTTCCTCTGGACACAAAAATAAATCAAGTTAGCTCAGCCCAACAACTGAAATTGCTAAAGCTAACCTGGCCTGCAGCAGATCAGGAAGTGTTCAGGTGCCCTGCTCTGACAGCAGACTGATGGAGTATTGAGTCTGGTAGAGGAGGATGACGGAGTAGTGATATGCCTCTCCCATTAGGTTTCATCAGGTCCACATTAAGGGCCTGCTGTGCTAATCCATTGTGATGGGACAACCTCAAGACTTCTCCTTCCTTGCTTGCATTTGGTGCCTAGGTAAAAGAGACCCGCCTTAATTCCCATGCACATGATCCAGTTACGTGCTTAAAGCCCGTACATGACCTTTAGTGAAAAACTCTTCTTTTTCAACAAAACATACAAGTACATAAGCAAGAAGTTCCAACTCAAATCAGCAGGCTGTTCCATATACTTGTGATASGTAAGCGAGTAATAGAGAGGCCCTGAGCTACATATGTGAATCACTTAACTATTCCTAGTATGTATGGTACTAATAACGTACAGATGATTTTCAAGCTCATTAAAAAAAAAAAGTCCTCATTGACAAAATGACTAGCATATTTCTTAAAATAAAGGGGTCTTTCAATACTCTTCATGTTTACATCAGAGTATCCTAGTTGCTCTTACTCTTTCCATCTACTTTTCTCTCCTACCGTCATCTATAGCTCATGGAGCATTGGCTCTGCTTGGGTTAATGGGCTCCATTTTCAGCCATCTGCTCACCTGCCAGGCAGAACTCAGCTACATCTTGGGGAGAACTGTACAAATACAAAGTGAACAAAAGCTAACAGCTTTCCTTTGTTTGTAAAGGCTTATATAGGATGCTACAACAGGTATATTAAAACCTAAAATAAATAAATGTAAGCTGTTCCTAGCATAGTAAACATGACATTACTTTCTGTGTAACCCAGGGATTGAAAAGAGAAGAAAAAAACCCCCAAACATAAAAAAGGTGATAGAACAAAACAGAGACTACACCTTGGTAAAGTCACACTAAGAACCTAAAGCAATATTTGTACCCTTTCTCCTGGGTGATCAACAGGTAGTAATTATTTGTTCATTAGCTGCTCAGATCACTGTAAGCTGGTGATGTGTTCAGAAATCGCTGGGGAGTAGACAAAGAAATTTTTCTCCCAAGAAATCAATTCAGTTGCTTCAAGAAAACATGATTAATGTTTTCTTGGGATGCTGCCTGCACTGGAAGGGCAGCTATGTCTTTAGACATTATTAATATAGAGTGCACTCCTGCTATAAAACTCTCTCAGGTAAAGCCAGCTATGACAGCATTACCGACTTGTCAAACCTCACCAATTTGCTTTCTAACACTGAGACCATCCAAACCATGCGAGTGCTTACCAAAGCTGCTATTTCTCACTACTCCTGCCCTGCAGGGCCACCTGCCCACTGACAGGCATATGGAGGTGGAAAGGGATTTTCTTCCTTCTGCATATCTGCATAAAGGTGTGGAAACTTGGACAATGTGTAACAAAACGGAGTCAATTAGATGGTGAACACACTCTTACATGAAACACTTAAACTGCTCCAGGATGAAGGAGATGTTTCAGTTTTACTCTTGAAGGTGAGAAATAAGAATCACTGCATTTGTCATACAAACGTACTGCTTTGGAAATAGGCATTTGAGTAGTTTTCCCCTTTTTTTTTTGGACATTACTACAGCTCTTATCTCATTGAAAGTCTACCTGATGGCATGATGACAGTGTATGTTTATACTTGCTTAGCCACTAAGACATATATGTACACTATACCTAGAGATGTTAAGACCTGACTGTGCATTTGTATGTATACAAATATCCACTTATATAATGTAAATGATAGCATCAAGCAAGTGCTTTTTTTTATTAAAATAGAAAACCCCCAAAAATATAGACCTCACGGTTTTTTTCTCCATGAGAAAAGACATTGTAGATACATATGGAAAAGTTTCTTACTACTACAAAATAAGACAATTTATTCTCAAGATGTCAACTGAGCAATAAAGCACAAGTAACCATAAAGAATTCAGCAACTTTTCTGCAGTTTGCTGTACTTCTTTATCCAAGATATTTTTATGTGTGTGCAAATGAGCACAGATATTATCTGACTTGTCATTAGCTTATCTAAATCTTGACATGGAGTATAAATTGTTAATGATGTGCAACTGAGAAATGTCAAAAGTATATAGTAGGGCCAAAAGCACAAAAAGGTAAACAAGGAAACTTCCTGCAACATCTTCTTTCCTGCTATAAAAATGTAGTTCACTTTAATACCAGTTAAGCAATCTTTATACAGCACTAAACAGGTGAAAGAGCAGAAAAATCCTTCTTTCACAACAATACGTAGGGGAAAAAAATAACATTCCATAAATGAGCCCTGGAATAGTCAGTCCTAGTCCTTCCTTCATGACAGAAGCTTTCAGATTCCCATGTCTTTGAGCACTACTGTTGGCAACTGATCTTTAAGCAGGATAATTGCACTCTAGTGACATCCCTGATTTTACACTGCATTTACAGTTGGATACACTAGTTCATTTAAACATGGGTTTCTTGCTTTTGTTGTTTATTTATTTTTTTTAGTTAACTGCATGAGGAAGGGTCTAATTCATAAGCACTGTTAAATATTTATACACCAAGATTTGAAAAACAGCTGTTATAGGCCTGGTGTTTGACAAAGATCACACCTCTAATGAAAGAGTAAGAAAACTGCACTCTGTAATGCCAAGGAATATCCCAGGGAAGAAGGAGGGAGGGTGGCAGGGATACCGCCTAGCTTCTTTTTTGTAACCCATTCAGAAGTCACAGGCTCTGAGATAAACAGGAAGATGTTGGTTTCCACTTTGTGTTGATGATGTATAAGTGAGAGAGGGTTGCTCTTTCCCTCTAGAGAAGGGAAGGGTCATCACACATCTCCCCCACATCAGGCGCACATGGATATACAGTCAGCATGGATGTTCTTGAGGTGTTGCAGTTTCAACACTTCCTCAGAGGTGCATAAAACCAATGTCAAGCTCATCCTGGTTTCTAGTAGTTACAAAGTAAACCCAAAAGTACCCTCCTGAGGCTAAGCAAGTCATTTATGATTTATATCCACTAAAGCAAAGCAAAGCAAAATACAGTAACCTCTGTAGCCCGCAGCTCRTGTACTCTGTGTAAACATGTGTGACTCTGAAAGTTTATCCAACCTCTTTGTCTGAGGAAATGCTTACTTTGTGAACTGCATGTTTCAAAGTCGCATTTCATATCCAGCACATGCTCATTCTGAAGTATGTACATTAGCAACTCTTGTCACACCAGTCTCCTACACACAGCATTGACCCTCCAGCTAGCAAAGCTTCCCTACTTCATTAAGACTTTTAGGCTTTGCAACAATTTTACAGCTCAGTGCTCTCTGACTGAGGTTTAACATACTCTAGAAGCTCACGCAGAACATCAGCTACTTTTTAACTGAGGAAGACATATTTCACATGAGTGGTTCTCAGTTTGCAGGAACGCTGATTTGTAGAGTGCATAGATATTCGGTGCTATTATGTGTTGTATGCTAAACTGTGGGCCATTAATATTACTACTGAAAAAGTTGTTCATTAATACTTTATGAAAAAACCCCTCTTTTACTTATCCATGGTTTCCTAGAGTAGTCTGGTACTCATCAGGGAAACATGAAAGAAAGAGCACAAAGAACAGGGGTGAACAGCCAAACTAGGTGGCATCAAGATGTGATAAAAATATGTGGAATATGAAAACAGTAGCAGAAATAGAGACTTTCAAGTGCCAAAGTTTGATGTCCTGCAGGTTAAATTAATTCAAAGCCAAATTTCTGCATTAAGGGAAAACAATTCAACAAGAAATTTGTCCAAAATGCTGTATTTGGAAAATCTGCTGATTTAGCAAGTTAGGATCTGTCAAATCCTTGCTAGACATAAAATCAGTAATTAACCTCCAGATACTAAACTTTTGTTCTGTATTTGCTGCCATTCATATGCAGACACACACAGTGCATTGTTTCTACTCCCTCCATGGAAGTGGACATGCTCAAGAAATTAGATTTAGTCAAATGAGAGGTTTAGGGCACAAGATTTTATTTTAATTTAAAACTAGAATCTTGAAATTTTAAGGACATAGATTTATCAAGTAAGCATTTAAGAACATGAAACTTCCAAAGAATTATGTAATTAACAGAGAAAAAAAATTACATGTTGAAGAATACAATGACACCTACTAATCCTGACTAGAAATTAGGATCATCATATTACCTAAGTAAGGATTATTTTTTGTCCAATTAATCTCAGAAAGTCAAAACTATAACTACTGCACTTACTGAAAAACAAGCAACTATACATAGTAAAGAAGAAAAGGGGATTTAAAAAAGTTGGGAAAAACAAGGATTGGTCCCGTCCACAATTTTCAGGTAAATTCTATAACTATCTTTTCAACATTTATCAGATTTCAGTGCACAAATCTTCTGAATTCAGAAATGGATTTTACAAAGATTGGCAGCTTTACTAGCTATTCAAAACAACAAACAGCACTGATCTCGGAACAGAGGGGAGTCTAAGCAGGGCTGCTATTAAGCTTGAGCAATTAATTGACCTTCTGTTCTACAAAAAATATTTAAAAGTCAGAGGAATAAAGTCCACATTATTTTGCTGAGTATTTTTGTCTTTTGCAAGAGTGATCTTTCAAATTTATTATAAAGGCTCTTGATTAAATGTTCTGATTTACAGGCAGTAAAAAACCATAGAAAAGCAAGTACTGTATCTTGGCTAGCATGAAAATGCCACAAGGGCACTAATTTTTCAGTTTTCTCAGTTGTGCTAATTATTAATAATACACTTTAGAAAATAAGTCATTTGCATTAAGGAAGTGTTCGTCAGAACAGTAACGGTCATCTTTAGAGATCATCAGAGGTGTGAGATGGCAACCACTCCCCACACAGCTAATTTCAGATTCTGCAGAGGACAAGAGAATACTGCATTTTGACCTTATATGTTGGAAAGGAAATATCTCTAAATAAAGTATGGATTTACAAACATGCACATTTGCATCCACCATGAAAATCCTCTGACAATACAAAGAAATAAGAATCATGGCAATTCATAAAATACTTCTCCTGCTGAAAAAATACTTTACTTAGGAGGGGAAATGGGGATGAGATTCATCTGAGTAAATGCAAACACCTACAATGCCCTAAGGCTGTAACTGTATAGGTGGTGTGACTCATCTTAAGCTAAACATGTGAAGTAAATCAAATAAATGGTCCTTTCAGACTGCCCACTCATCTGAGCATAAAAGGAGCAACTGTGACTTGCTAGCTGCAGAAGTACAATGTTTGGCAAGATTAATCATAGTGTGGGTATCTACATTTTCCTAACAGCAGTACCGTGGACAGACAATTTATCCCTTAATCCCTTGTCCCTTCTCCCCTTTTAAATGTTATATTTCCTACATATTTTCCCAGCTATATTTCGAGAGAAATGCAATAACTGTAGTAACTTGTAAGTCTGAAATACCTACATCAAGATTGTCTGTAATGGATTATATGTGTATGGATAGATGGATCCCTGGATCCTTTGCTGTGAAATCAAGGGTGCAATGGTATTCCATCTGATTATACACGTATCATAAAAATGTCTAATATACTGTTAAAAGCAGCCTGCAATATTTTGAGTAACATAAACTACAGCTGCTGATTTACATCCATCCAAACAGCTACTGATAGTTTATGAGCTGTATATTGATAGACTTTTTATTAAAAGAGTGACCTCAGTTCCCAGAGAGCCCCTTGGTTTCTCCTGCACTAGGAATTACAGGCTTCTCCATTGGAAATGTCATCTCCATTTGTTCACTCTATCGCTCATCTAGAACAAGTCCACAAGAAGGGATGTGGGATCGGTGCTAGGCAAAGCAAGAACTAAATCAAACTCCCATCTCTGCTGCTACACTGGGACCTCATCTAAAATGCAAGGAGGAGTTAAAAGTCAGTTTAATATCATACGAATGAAAGGAGAGTTATTACATTAAATGTGACATTTGAGAAAATGTATGCTAAACAAATACAGATGGAAATAGAAGGCAGCCCAAGCTGTTTTGCTGACCCTCACGTGCACATATATTTAACTCTCAACAAAACATTTTAATCATAATTCTGCTGTAAAGCTGGCAAGCAATTCTCCACCAGTCTCCCTACCCTCCTTTTTCCTAACTTTCTCTGGTTGCACAAGCACTTCTGCAGCTGGCCAGCTGTTCACTGCTTCATGTTGTCATGGGCAAAGAATTATAATAAAATGCACAGGCCAACAAAAAATGGTGTCAATGTTGCTGAACATGTTGGAAAAGGGCAAGTTTCCCTGCTTCTGATGCAGCTGAATTTTAGAGGGAGTTAACCAACTGCCCAGGAGGGCAATAATAATTACTTGGAAAAATTATAATAGTATGGGTAAAAATATGGCAGTGCAGTGAACACTGAGTTATCAAACTGCTGTTTGGTGTTTCTCACAGTGACTTGAAGTCCCATCTCTAATTAAGCTGTACTTTGGCTTCAAAGAACACCACAGCACTACACAGGTCAGTGTATACTTCTGTCAAAACCTGGGTCAAGAGCCTCTGGCAGGACTTTCTGCAGTTGCCAGGATGCATCCACAGCTGCACAATCCTTTTTTTTTCCTTGCTCCCCTCTCTAGTCATCACAGTTATGAAGACAGCTTTGAAGAAGTACACAGAGTGAGACAAAGTAAATGCTACCCGATTGGCTGTGACATGCAACAGACACCTCATCAGTCACAGTGACTTGTTAAACTACTGAACATAAACGGTGACAATTAAATATCAGCACAATCATTTAACTGCTGATCGTTTAGCAGAAATATCAAGTCTGTCCCACAATCCAAACTGCCTTCCACACAGTGCCAGATAGAAAATTGAATATTGCAACAACACCAGGGGAAGAACATCTGTTTCTAGTCTGTACTCTCATCTTCCCCCCTGCTAAAAGATTAAAGTAAAAACTTCCTTTCTTTTACAACTTGATAACGTGAAAAAATTATTCAGATTTAACTAGAATATGAATTAAAACCGATGCAGTTATTCTTATGTAATTCCCCGTATTAGCTGAGAGCACCTTCTCAAGTTCAAGTTTACCTGGGTAGGGATATAAGATTAGCTTTAAAAGGAATAAAGTTTTTAGGAATAAAGGCACCTAAAGCAGCGTTACATGAGCAGTTTGACTGTAGTGATATAACGAGGGAGCACGGATGTTGAAGGGATATGAAATAAGAAGCTATGAAAAAGTTATTAGGGGAGAAATATGACTGGTATTTATATAAGAAGATAAGTACAATAGTTGAGATTCAGTGTTGAAGGCCACTTAGATCTGGCACTTAGGGACATGGTTTAGTGGTGGACTTGGCAGTGTGAGGTTTATGGTTGACACCATGATCTGAAAGGTCTTTTTCAACCTAAATGATTCAATGACTCTATGAAAATGGGTAATGACACAAGTAAGAGAGAAGATGTATCTCCTTCCTATAAAATGGAGACACAAAAGAACAGGATGCTTCTTCAAAAAACTTCATGTCTGGCTTTCTCCCCAGGAGTAATCTGAATACAAGCTTACTATTGGAGGACCACTCACCTGGCAGTCCAAAGGCAGGAGCTCCCTCAGTGCCTCCCTTCTCCCATCTCCAACTATTCCCATCTCCCCAGTTCCTTGCCAGCTTTGCAGTGATCCTCATATTTCTGCCCACCTTTTGTCAAGACCGTACTCATTACTCTCTGCATACTGGCAGCTTATCACTGCTTCTTTTGCTGACTGCACTTCTTGCTTGAGAGAAACTGGGACCCATGACAAGAGCTGAACTAGGACTACTTCTCTTGGGGGCAGGAATGACAGGGATGAGAGGAACTAAGCATACTACAGCTTTTGTAGGATGAGGACTGAAACAGAAGATCTATCTTTTTAAAATAAAATTTAACAGTTATCAAACATTCCAGGTTCTTTGATACTAAAACCAAATTTAATGCCTGCCAAACTGGTAATGGTCAAGCACAACACTTCCCTATACAGAACCTAAGGGCTGTCCTCTCAGCAGACATGTTGATTATTAATGCTGCTTTTTCTATCATGCTCATAAAGAACACAAGTGTCTTTGATGCTTTGGCAAGGTTTCTCTAAGTACCAGATACCTTATTAAACAACAAATGATGGAGCAGTCTTAAGAAGTGTTTGACAGAAGGAAAAACAGAGCTGTACTGTTTGCATAAGCAGCTGCAAATGGAGATCCACCTGTGATCTGAGACAGCTGAGAGAATAAACCACTCTGAAAAGTCAGGTTCTTAACCTTGCAACCTTCATAGCTCTGCTAAAGCCCCTTATGTTTCTTTTTAAACGACATTTTTACTACATATTTTTTGACTTTCAAATGAAACAACACCCTCCCACCATGTTCAGAGTTGTCATTGAAAGATTGTGTTACAGCTGTTGCATCTCACTGAATTAAAAACAGTCTAGGTAGAAGCAGCAAAAAAGAATTTCTTTTTTTAATGCTCTGATACAACCCACTGATTGTGCCATCTGTCCGACACATGATGAAGAATCTCTAAACAGAGAATAGCTGCAGGGGATATAGTACAGTATTTGCAGATCTATGCTTGGTAAGAGATAAGAGCTTGTATTAAAAAAGCAAATTTGGCTTTTTTGAACACAATATATTAGATATGCAGTATGTTTCTGGCATGAAGTGAGCAAAAAATAAACCAGCAGATCTGTCCAGATGGAGGGGGGAAGAACCGCCAAAGGCAGGACAAGAAAAAGGTGCTTGATCCTGTGTGAAGACCATGTCAAAGCAATCTGCCTACCTTGAGTACAAAGGAAGATGATGGGAGTTACCACAGAATGAGTGTGCAAAACTACGCTAATAAAAGTGACAGCACTAAGTGCCTCAGCTCAGTATTTAATAGGATTGTAACAGCTACCTCTATAAATCTGTCCATACCAAATATCAATTATGTAGAGATCCATCTCACTGCAATAGTTTCTCTAAATTGGCTCCTCACTGGCACCTTTCCAATTATTCTTAGTAGTAAGGATAGTATGTCTTTATCCTTTTGACTGGCATAGGACAACATATCTTCAGAGAGTCTGATATATTTATAGGTCATTTCACCTCAGAAAAACCTGTGTGTGTCGTAGGAATTTTAAAGACTCAGGGAAGAGCAGCAGAGATCAGAGAGAGGCAAATCCTCTACCCATTCAGCAGCTCTGCCTGGATCCCTCTTTGGAATATGTGAGGCTGTGCTCAGGGCTGAGTGCTGCTGCAGAGAAGGGGCTGGGGCAGTGCCAAGCTCTGTGACTCTCTGGGAATGCAGGGCTGGGTGACGACTGCCCAGCCCCTGTAGGTGCAGAGCAGGCTGAGGGCCACAGAAGTAGCTTTTAGGCTGTGGAGATTGATAGTCTGCTCACAGTTTTACTGCCTGCACACCACATGGGCTTAATAGTCTCCCTTCTAAAAATACATTCCTAAAGTCCCAATGCCTAGAAGTTGTAAGAGCCTTTCAGCCACACTACTCTTAAATCCGACACGGACTGAGGCCTTTTCGTCATTATATAAATACTTATGTAAACACAGTGAACAGAAGCACTCTTTCCTATACAGCCAAAGCTCAAACTGCAACCTAAAATATTCAGTGGCATTTTTTGCCCCCACAGAATTTAAATTATACAGAACTGGAAGTACAGCCCATGCAAACACTGCACTTTAAATAAAGAACAAGTTAGTTGTCTGTGGTTTGATTACAAGATCTTAAAGAGTTTCACTTCAAAAGGCAAAGAGACTTGTAAATTTAGCAAGTCAAACAGAGAAACAAATACCTAAGACTAGCTTTGTGAAACCAATGGAGTCAATATATTCCAAAAACTGACCGATGACTACTGTGTTTTCTCTCAAAGTATTCCAGCTTGCCTAAAAATCAGCAGTTTCCATTCTACATAGTGAGAAAACTGGCAAGATCAAAATGTCCTGAGTACAAGAATTCAAGAAGTTAAGAATGATCCAGTTCTGTGCAGGAGGGATTTACAGGCTATTAACATAATAACCACCCTGTTACAGGCTATTAACATAACCATCCCATCAACTTACCAAATTCAGTTTTAATTACCAGTGTGATAGCAGTCATTGCCTTCAGACTTCATTATGCTGGGCAGGCACCGTGCAAAGAAAAACTACATGATTGTCCCAATCTGAAAAAAACTACCAGTCAAAGGAACCAAGACAGTGAGAAGATGGGAAAAGAAACAAACCAACAAAAGGTGCAGCATTCAGCCACAGTTACACAGCACATTCAGTGACCCAGTCAGGAATAACAGTGGGACCATTAGCTTTTGTAAAGAAATGTTCACTAATATATCTCACAGCACTTAAAGGATAGTGAGTGGCATTACTCCAGTTTCTGAACGGGAGAAAACAAAGCATAGAGAAGTATGCTTGGAGTGGCCCTTGGTTACCCAGCAAAACCTGAGAAAATGCCAGTCTAGTAATTCCTAGCACAGTTCCCCATCTGCTGGACTATGATGTTTCTAATCTAAAATATAATTGAAAACTTTAATGGAGTATAATAAAAAGGTCTTTTCCTTATAAGGTCAAGTGCAGGTAGACTGTTGGAACAACTATCCAGAATACAGGGAGTGGACACTCAWGACAACAGATACTCATGTTGACATCAGATCATAAAAATTGCAGAATTTTATGATTGTTTATGCTGCTAAGCACTTTGTATGTAACGAAGCCTGTCTTCGCCACTTCATAACTCTATGAGACGTATGGGGAAAACCCAGTGTTGAAGACAGTACTACTTAAAGGATTCTCCATAGCTCATAATTATCAGAGGTTTCCCTGAGGCAACAAAACCACCCAGCAATTCCCAAGCCTTCAGTTGGCTAATTCCAGTGATAAGTCCTTCGTCCTGCCTCAGACTGTAGATCTGTGACACAAATTAATTGTCAGTATCATTAAGTAAAGAAGTTATATCTTTGAAGATGTGTACGTGAAACTCTGTGTGCAGTGGCAAATCATAATAAAACCAGACTAAAAGGTAAAGATGTCAGTTTAAAACCAAAGCAGAACAAAAAAAGTCAGGCTGACTTAATTTATGAATAACCCCCAACACAACCTAATCCAGACAGTGCCTTTTTCAACGTAGCTATAACAAGGAAAAAAGTATATAGATTTGGATAACTTAGAAAGGATTTCCTGGGTTTAAATACATTTTGTCACAAATGTGAACCCAAAATAAAATTAGCATCTACCCAGCACAAAGTTAAAATATAACTTTGTCTACTTCTTGGCCAGCCTGTCTGACTCTTCCCTACACACAGGGATAAAGATTTTAGATTCTTCAGTTAACTGAGGATGTGGTCTAATTTCAGAACTGATTACCAGTTCATCCTTAAAACTGCTAATGAACCAGCTGTGATGCCATCCTTCATGGGGATATCTCTCGCTCCCCAGTCTCCATTCTTACTGAACACTGAGGTTCTGCAATGGTTTGTTTGTTTATTTTTCCTGCAATACTTCCTTTTGAAAAACAACATGCTGTAATGAGGAAATATAAACTACTGAGACCTATCACAAGACTTTTAACAGCCTTCCCACTAGTTAGGTTGCCCTGAATACCGCTATACTGCATAGTGTAAGTTTATGTTAATACTGTCACTGAGATTGCCTGTAAGTTACTTAAGCACTTCTGATTTCTGCCTCCTGCTTCTGAAGGAAAGTAAAACAAACAAGGTTTAGGAAAGAAATGGTATTTACTTAACATTAAAAGTCTTTTTAAATACATGTTTTGGGTTTTAGGCAAACAACAAACTTAAGTGTTGATTCTAGGAGGTGGAAACTCTTATGAAAACAAGAAGAAACTAACTTTATGTGAATGTAAAATTAGGATGGAATGCTAAAACACATTCTGGATCTCTGAATTACTAGATTTTTCTCAAAATTGTGCATAAAACAGCAGCAATGATACAATGTACTTGGAGTTTATTCTCATCCTAGATTTTCAGTGTGCTTTTATAAATGCTAATTAATTAAACTTCAAAAGGCCCCTGTGAGATACAGTAGGTAAGTATTATTGTACCTATTAAACAAATACAAACCAGAGTTACGGTGTTTATTATATGCAGAGTAGTTTCTTTTTAAATTGATTTTCCTCTATAAAAGAAGATGCTGATGGTCTATTACTTCTAGAACAGGTTTTTATGAGTTCAGGTTTTAATAGGCAACATTTCACTGCACCTATGTTTGCACATACATGTATTCACTTTGAGTTTAAAAACACACAGCCAACCAAGAGCTGGTAACATTCTATACAAATGGTTTGTGAAACAAGCCTTACACCAGAACTAAGAGTAATTATGGGAAAAGGCACACTGATCTCACCAAAGGCCTCTTTTTCCTTGTTTGTAATTTTGGTAACTTCCCAATCAAACTCAAAGGCAACAACAACCCCTCCCCTCCACCTAATCTAGGCAGTTCTGACACAGCTAGAATATTTTCCCAGGGAAATATTGTTCTAACCGCTAAGGATTGACTATAGTCACGGAAACACAGAACTTTCAAGAATTGTTTGTGTCTTTTTTATTTTAACGGTTCTGCTACTCAAATAAATCACCACTGTTTCTTCCAGCATTCTCACATCAGGAGCATTCATGATGGTTTGTATCTGTTGTGGATTTTGTATGTTGTTATTATGTTATATGCAGCCAAGGAAAAGGCAGTCAGGCAGGATTACGTGCTGCTGCCGAGGCACTCACTTTGAAGGAACACAGTGCAGTCACACAACCACTGCTGAACAAAACCTGACACCATCTCAACCCAATGTGCTTCGAAGTGAAATTATGCACTGCAGAAAGCAGTACCTTCTCATCAGTTTTCGATTTAGCACAGTTCAGTTTTCCTGTGTATTTCCTGCTGGCTCTCAAGTCTGCATTTCATTTAAGTTCCAGAAGGACAGAATATATTTAGTAATTACCTAATTGTAATAACCAATCGTAAAGTCTTTAAAGAGCAGATGGAATAATAAATATGTATGTGTTCCAAAACTAAAACATGCAAGGCAATACAATTCTACTAATAATTAGTTTTGCTTTGATACAATATGTCATCTGATAGTATCAGACAACCTGCATCAGGAGGATTTGATTTGTTGCTTTCGGTTGTTCAAGAAGCAAATTCTCCCTGGACCAGAATCTGTTTTGCTTTGCCTCTCAGTCTCTGGAGTGTCCATGTAATTATCACTGTGATTGTCATTCCCAGCCAGATTAGTGACAGTGGAGACTAAAATGTCATCTGCAGGCTATGGCAAAGGCAATATATTTGAATCAGCCTCTACTAGCTCTAGTGAACCTTGATATGACAAGGCAGAAGGTCTAAAATACTAAACACCATAATTTAATGCATTTTTCTTTCCAAGACAAAACACTGCATTTTCAAGAATTGGGATGATTTTTCTTTTTCTGAAGCAATACAATCAGCAGCTTGGAAATCTCCTGCTAGTACTATACGTTAGCTGAACCACTGATTAGGAGGCAGGAACTTCCACATCATCTCTTCCCATCAATTCCGTTTCAATTTATCACATGGGAAGAATCACTTATTTCAGGTCACTCATTACACATCACTTTTCCAACAGGGGCAACCTGATTCCTGAAATCCAAGACTTTTCACTATCCTTCTGAGCACGGCACTGCCTTTATTTGCCACAAAGGATCCCCTAACTTTGTGTAAGGGGTTCATGAGACTGAACCATTCATGTTTGTAACTTTCAAGTCATGGGCCATTTCTCTTCCAAGATATGGTTACACCTACATGGTGGGTAGACAGAGTAATTTAGCTGATAGGAGCAAAAAGAACAGGCAAACATGGGATGTGGATGGTGTTACTCATGCAACACGAAATAACACTGCAAAAAGGCAACGTTACATCAGAAGCACCACTTTTGAACTAGAGACTGTATCTGCTCAAGGTTAGTCACCACACTACTTGTCACCTTGGACTTGTGGTAGAGTCGCCATCCCTGGAAGTATTAAAAAAAATGAGTAATTGTGGCACTATATGATACAGTTTGGTAGGCATGGTGGTATTCAGTCAAAGGTTGGACTTGATGATCTTGGAGGTCTTTTCCAACCTTAATGATTCTGTGATTCTATGACTAGGTATTTACCATCAGGGGCTTAGTTTTGGCAAATAAGCTTTCTGCCAGAGTTAGGTGCTGCAAGCAGAAAAAAAAGGTATAAGCTTCTTCAAAACAAAATTTAACATGAATTACCTTAAAATATATTACTCTGATTATTATATAATGAAGTGCCCCTGATAATCTGAATCCACTACCCCATACATCTCATATAGTCCTGTCTACACTTACACACATGCCTCCATCCACAACAGGCCATTTGGGTTTCTTTTCCTTTCCTTTTTCTTTTTGTCCTTTCTTGTAGACTATAGACTCCACAGGTTCCAGACCCGAGCGAAAAAAAAAAAAGTGCAAAACTAATATCTGTAATACTTCTCTTCTGCATATGGGAAAAATTCACAACCCTTTGCTGAATATTAGTTCAATTAATTTCTACATTAGCTCAGTAATGCTTTAGTCAAAGCATCTGAATGAAAAATCAGACTGAAGAGAGAAGGTTCTTTTTTGCATGGTAATGGCTACATTTATCGATGGGAAGGATATCATCCACCTGATGTTCCTTGGAGACAAGGTGTTAAAAAACCAGGATCTTTTAGAAAGATATGAAAAATTACACATTTTTCTTTGTATAGCATAATTCAATTACCTTTCTAAATTTGAAGTTGAAATATTTTAGAGATTCAGATGTAAATTCATGACAAGGAACTTCAAAGAAATTTTTGAAATTTTGTTTGTAAAACAATAGGCTAACAATCACAAGAATGACCTATCAAGCTGAAAATTATGACATCAGATGAACTTCCAGAAGTGGTATTTTTTCCAGAATAAAATATAACCTGTCAGTGCTGGATATTATTAGTAAAATGTGCAAATATGCTTCACTCACCTTCCTTTCCCATTACCCTGTATATAAATGTTATGTAGTAACATAAAAGCCACAAAGTTATAATGGCTGCAGTAAGAATTCTGGAACCTTATGCTCCTGCCAGCTGCTGCTATATCTGCAGCTAAATAAAGAGACATTACAGTCTTTCGAAAGCACCATCAAGTGGCTATTATACTGTAGTTTTACCTTTCAAGTCAATGATGCAACATGCCAAGAAGGTACTCATGGAACATCTAAACTGCAGTTTCAGTCCTAAAGCTGATTTATATAAAAGCTACAACTCTAAGAGCAACATGGCCTAGCCAAAAGCCAGTTCATGGCTATATTCTGCCCAAAAGCATTCCCTTTGAGCCAGAACAGATCATATACATGAGAGAAGATACAAATGGGATGAATTTCAAGAGAATTAAAAGCCATTTAATTCTTTCTTAAAGAGGGCTTAAGGAAAGAAGTGAGGAATTTTCACCTGTCAGGTGAGATGCTATGAATGCACTTGTGGTCAGCAACCACAGCTTAACAAGAGAATTTAATGAAAAAGCACCTGATAACTGCTTTCAGTTACATAGGTCAGGACCTTAAGCACTCTTGTAGCTTCATACTCTGCTACATGTGTATTTACTCACAAGCCTCTGGCAGGGAAGCTACAATTGCACCAGTTTAAAAAAAACCAACCCAACCAAACAAAACAACCAAGCAAATGAACCCAAACAGTTTTCTCTGTTAAAAAGTCTGAAAACTCAGGAGAGAGCAAGAAGAGAAGCCAGCTTGTTTTCTGCTTGAGACTCCACACTTCAGGCTCACAAACCCACTGCCATTGTTGCCTGCAGATCTACAGTACCACCTTTAGAAACCCCAACGAGAAAGCAGGTTTTCAAGTAGAGGAGAGAAGTCCTCCTCTGAAACCTTTGTAGCCAAAGCCCATTAAAATGCTGAGGCAGATGCTCAATTGCCACCTCAGTTCAACAACTTAGCAAGCAATCAAAGGCTGTATTTTACAGCTGCACTAGCAGAAATAGCCTAGAGATGGTAAAAAACATGTAGCAGGTTAAATGTTTTCAGCAGAGATAAACACATATTATTGCCACGGTACAGGTGGTACATTGTACAAGGGAATGCTCTCTGAAGAAGGCCATATAATTCTAGTTCTCTGTCCAAGAAAGGATAATTTAAATGTAAAAGATAAGTCCCTAATCTGGGTAGAGTACAAAAAAGGTTGGAGAGAAACCCAAATGGAAGAACATATCTGTCCTCTAAGGAGGTAAAAGAGCTGCAGACTCTAAGGGTCAAAAGAGCACAAAAGCAGCCACAGTTGTCATCCCAAGGATTTGTCTTAGTAGGACACTGACACAAGAGCTGCAGGCATGGTTCATAAAAGGTATTCAGGAAAGAACTTAAAAGATGTGGCAACATGGAGMAGCACACCCTTCCTCAAAGACCTGTAGCTTAGGGATTTCTTGAAGTGGAGACTGTATCACTGTGTTTGCCGAAGCTTTTTCCTGAATCCATCTATATCCGTGGTCCACAGCTTTCTGTGGCAACACTTTCCACAGCCCAGCTCTGCCTTGTGCAATGGAGTACAGCTGGGCATAGGACAGGATGCTTGCTTGAGGGAGCAACGACCTGAATCAAATGAGTCATAGCTCTAAAATTCCCTCTAGTAATGCCCAACCAAAGGTAATTTCTGTTCTTGGGCAAAGAGTTATCTCTAAGGCTACCTGAGAATATACTGGTGCTCTCACACTGACAACTACTTGTTAAAGTACTGTTGAAATGGAGACCAAATACTATGCTTGGCTTTTCAGAAGACTGATTTTAACTCCATTTTTACATTTAGTCACCCTCTTTATGTTCAGGGATGGACACATACAAAATGACCAACAGCTGACCATATATTCTAAGAGAAAGGCAGGGTTCCTAAATATAATTTTCTTAGATACACTTTGAAAATATTGATTATGTACAATAATATTACATATATCTTAAAAAAAACCCAAACTGTAAATATCAAACAATTAATTCCTTTGTCATAATTTATTTCTATCAGGATAAAATAAATAATCCCCAAGCCCAGGATACTCAGATTCCTACCTTCTGATTAGCTTCACTTACAATTTTGGATGAGAAAAATGCTCTGTGACTCAGTTTCCTCAATTAAGAGATTGGGAATAAAGCAGTTTCTCACAAAGAAATGCTTTCCACACAAGGCAATGCACTTACTATTGGTAAGACACCCGTAGAGGTGGCTGATTGCAGGTGCTATGTAAGTGCAATGAATTACTTCCTTCTGTTTCTCCACTTCCTCCTCTGCAAAGGAAGAAACTTGTCATTCTTCCTTTTATGAGCAAATGCAGCTGGGAGCTAAATACGCTGGTGACTCCAACTGACTGATTTGGTAGTGTTTATGCAAGTAAGCAGCAAGAAACACTAAATCAGAGCATAAACAAATCTTAGGCTAAATGTGCAGATGAAAACCTAATACATACTAAAAACTGTACGTTCCTGAAATTAGTATTCAGTTGGTAAAGATCCAAATTTTATTTTCCTGTTTAATTTTCAAATAATTTCAGTACTAAAGTATAACTGCAGACTGCACAGGGAAAAAATACTGTAATGGTTATTTTCCCCAAATTTAGAAACCATCTGTTTTGAAGTTCTGTTTGGCTAAGCAAATTACAGGACTTGGAGACCAGCTAAGTAGCTAAACACATACAGCATACCTTTTCTTCAGTGCAGGAGAAAAATGTCTTTAGCTGAGCTGTTTTGCATGGCACCTCCAATTTACCCCTTCTCTATTCTCTCTGACATCTGTGTCTTGGTGTGAGGGTAACAATCGCATCAGGGTGCTCCACAAAGGTTAACACAGACAACAGCCTGGCAGCATTTGATGTGTAAAGAAACAGGACTACCATTTGCCTTGCATCTAAAAGGTCAACAAAACACAACCTAATTCCCTTCTTTTATACAAGCCCAAGGGCAGGCACATGACAGAAAAGACAGCAAGTTCATTGTCAGTTCTACACCACCACAGAAAAAGTAACAGACAGATTTCAGCACTGCAAGTGAAGTGAACAGAGCAGGGAGTAGAGGCTGCTAATGATCTGGGGCTTTTCCTTGGTAATATCCTGCTTATTTTTTTCCTCAATGAATAGAATAATTTATGTGGAACGAAGACTTAGCCTGTAATTTAATTAACACAGGTTACTTTTTGCATTGTATGATACACAAAGAGCTGATATTAAACTCAAGCTGCTGCAATAAAATTCCCTTTCAATTAATCTAACTAACAAATGTTGTTACTGTGATTAATAATTAGCAAATGGCAGGTGACAAACCAAACAGAATTATAGCATCATTAACATTGCACAAACTTCTTATCCCACCCTGTTTTTCTAGAGACATGCATATTTGTCTCCTTGTTCCCATGAACTTCCAATGATCCAAACATACTTGTTCTGTCCCAAATGGCTCCTACAATGTGGGTGTAACACAATCTGTGGCTGTCAAATATTGCATTGTAAATGTCTCATAGATCTACAGGAGACAGGACACTGGAAAGTTGTGAAAAAAGGAAGGAGCCATGAGAAGCAATAGAAAAATGAAGAGAAATGGCATCTGTTCTTCTTTTGAGCAGTGGATCAGTGGGCTTTCCCCACCAAAAGCCATCATTCAGCAGTGCTCAGCCTCGCCATCTGTACTTTGAGGCTCTCTCCTGTAAATTCACCTTCTCAGCTGCACTTGTACTTAGGCTCTGAACGTCAGCTGGCAAACATTTGGTGCCCAGCCCAGTGACACCAATGGCAAAGTTCACCAGTTCCTTAGGTAAAAACTCTGTGGTTATCCCAGCCTATAATATTGGCCCTCTATACTCTTTAAGGTACTACAGTTTGAATTCATATTTCATACATCGTCAATTTTCTTACAGACTCCATCCTTGCTGAGCAAAAAAGTGTTTACAGCAGTATATAATGATAAACATATAAAGCCATCATCAATCATTCATCAGTTACAATTACTATTTGCATCCRTTTATCTAATCACAGTCTGCAGTAACAGCTGCACTTAAGCAGTTCAAAACCACTTTGAAGATGGAAATGTTGAGGATAACTACTACATAATTAACTTCACATTTTGTAGCACTCTGCTAACTCATATTTCTGTCCCTTTTCAGGTTTAATGTACATTAAATAAAGAGGAATTATTATTTACATACACCCCCACTCACCTACACAGTCACATGTACTGACTGTGACAGTGTAGGTGACAAATGGCAGTCTCATAAAATCTATTTAACGTGCAACTTCAGCTGTCTCAGACACTCAGACTCCCAGCCCGTCTCTGCTGCTACTTTAAATACACAGAATTTCACGTGTAACTATACAAAAAAACCAAAGACCCTTCTCTTTTTCCCTCTGCCTCKTCACCTCTGCAAGATCATCTGCCAGAAAATTATTTCATCTCTGCCCTGGATGTCAGAATTCATTCTCAACCCTTCCTTCCCATTTCCGTTTTTCAATCCCACTAATGTGAAGGTGCCAAACAGTGGGTGTTGAGCTAGTAACAGCTTAAAGATCAGATAACTTCACATGTTCAGGCGCTAGACGAGAGAGGACAGACAACAGTTTGTTCTGCAGTGACCACAATAACTCAATTTGCTATGTTACATAAATAATAAATAGATCCCTGAGAGTGGAAGGAGTGATATTTCTGTGTTCTCTCACCTTTTCTGTCTTTTAAAAAAATATAATATCCAGTTTTCTGCATCAAAATTAACATTTGTCTGAAGATCACTCTAAAGATTTTGGGGATTTAATCCAACTCTTCTGCACTGTCACTCCAACCAGTGAACCACGCAAACACACAACTACTACTTGACGGTTTTCTCTACAGGATGTGCTTAGGTAACAATATGGGAGGACCCATTCCTCTTCACCCCCACATTTAAGCTGACTCTTAACAGAGAGGAGAGTTGACAAGGTGCTGTAGCATACTTCATGATCACAACATGCTCCCAGATGGCCTTTTTCCTCTCTGGTCCCTGTCTTCCTCTTTCCACCTCTGTGCGCCTGTCAGACTGATGTAGTAGGTAATGTGATTGCTAGGAAGGTTAGCTGCAGCTGCAGCGTTTCTAGAAATAGTTTTATTTAAAAAAAATCCCAAACAACCCCGAACAATTTAGGCTTCTAAGAGAAAGTTAACAGTGGGTGTTGTTGATGAAGCCTGGCCTATGGACATTGCTGATTACAGCTGAAGCAGATGAGCACACAAACCACTCTCATCCTCATCCTCCAATTCTGCAGGTGGCTGACAAAAACTTCTCATAGCCATCAATGTTGAGTGGACTGTGACAAAAAAAGAAAAAACAAAAAAACCAAAAAACCCCAAAACAACCCAAACAAAAAACCCCATATAATGTGAGAAGTGCAGATTGCATAGCCTGTTCTGTAGATGGCACTGTATGTTAAACAATGATTTTCTTCTCTTTCCACAGTACCAGTTCTGAAGATAATGATCCAGATGCAGTCTCTTGCACACAAAGAATATGCATTTACTTAAAATCAGGAATCATTCCATGGTAATAGCTTTCAACTGTAACTCCAGAAGTCACCTCCCAATTGCAATTAATTATGTTTATCCCTGTAGTATGTGACTACCAGGCAGGACAGGAGGCACTGTACAGTCTCTGCCTCAAAGAGTGAACAAGATAAGCAGTAGGACAAGTGAGGCAGTATACTACTGAGAGATAATGATGTATTCCAGCCATACTGCTGGATCCTCAGCCTGGTGTGCTACCCACTGAGTCAGCAAGTGGTGCTGTGCCATGACAAGAATTCCAGATTTTTGTTAAAAGGGATTTGTTGAAACTGGCATCAGAGCAGATAAAACACAAAATTGGTAGAGAAATTCAGGAAACATGGGTACAAATCAAGACTGACAAACATCTAGGGAATCATACGCTGGGAAGTTAGAGAATGGCATAAACTGGAAAAAGTGAATCTCACAAGAGTTAATAAAATTATTTTGAGATTATGTCAAGTGGAACACTAAAGTAATTATGGTATTAAAAGGAACACAAGCTAATTTATAAATTCACTGCCAACAATGTTTACTTGAGATATTTGGGATGTAAAATTAATTGCCAGCAGAAGAGCTCTCAAAAATACAAGACAAGTCTTAAATGGTCCAGATCATAAACATAAACACACAGGCTAACAAAAAGCAGCAGCAAAGTGGCACACACAAGCTGTGAATAACCAACCTTCCTCTACTGTACATTGCAAATGAGTAGTATAAATCTCTACAGAAGCTCACAACACAAAGCTGTCTGTCAGGGTATTGCCAGCATTTGTTAATTTGCACTTGCCAAAAGAAGAGTTTGCAGGCTTTTGGAATGTTAAAAGGTAAATTACCTTTCATATTTTAAAATCAAAAAAAGGAGGAACAGTACTGAATTATTCTAGCACAAAAAGATTTATGTTGATGCTAGTATTTCATACATTCTGGCCCATAATGCGATGTGAAAAATGTTCCCTGTTGCCTAGAGAGTGCCTTGTATTGGCTGCACACATGGTTTTACTGTGGATGAAAAATATTGCTTTACATACAGAGAGAAACACAAAAGTGTGGCAAATTTGTATCCTTGTAAAAAAAAAAAAAACAAATCTCATATCCTCTGTGGTTAATTCACTCTATCCAGAGTGTTTTGTTCTCTTAGAACTATGCAGACATGTACCATATTCTAATGCTTTTGGCTATTTATGAAAACTTTATGATCGTTTAAAAATTCTGGTAGGTATCCAGAAACCCTTTTTTTCCAGAATTCTCATAAGAAAAATTCACTTGATACATGGACCTGACAGCTGTACTGGTAGGAAACCACAACTGTTGAACTATAGATAAAGAAACCAGATGTGAGAAATATTTCAAAGTCATTTGTCTTACCACATCTTCATACTTTGCCCAGGCATTCAACACTAAAATCAAGACGAATTCATGTAAATTACTAGAGTCAACCAGCAATACATGAAAAATGTGCAGAACTAGAAAAGAGAGCTTTACAGCACTGGTGAGTGAGAAGAGATATTTGAATAGGAACGAGCCCAGGCAGCTAACCTTGGAAATTGAGATTAAAGTCACTACCACCTTATTTTACATACAAAGAAGACATTTCAGACATTTTTGAAGGCTATATCTGCACTGCAGAGTTTGACTTGTAGTAAGTACTTCTGCACGTGTTTAACTTTACCCACTGAATAATCCCTTTATTTTCAATGGAACTAGTAACGTGTATAAAAATGCATGAATGCCTAAATCTCTGATGAACTGGGGGCTTAAGTTACGCTAGTAAGGAAGGGGCAGAGGCACCTCCAGATTAACATATTAATATTGAAGTCAGTGTGCAATTCTCCCATTAATTCCACAAGTTTGGTATTAAGCTCTAATATTTTCATAAAACATGAATACTTCAAGATACACTGGATATACAAACTACAGGACTGTGTTTACAAGGGTTTGTACAATGATTACTTGGGGACAAAATTGGAAAAGGTACTTTACTTGTGCCGTTTAAAACTATTAATAAATTTTGCAGATCAACTGAAGCTCATCTTGTTCAAACCTCTTAAATCATATAATGAATTTTTTCCATGCCAGACACACTTGACCCAGCTTACATGTGATTTAGATCACATTTTTAAAATTAAAGCTATTCTATTACAGAACAAAAGAATGGAATAGATAGGAAGAAGGCAAGGAATAATTATTCTTCGAGTGGAAGAGAGGGTTGGCTAAAGTCAGTGGGCTGGAAACCGAAATTTGAAACATGACATAAATGGAAAACTAAATGTGCCTCAGTTTCAACTGACTAGACCCAACAGACTATCTACAATATCACATAATTATTATTAAACAATGATTGGAAATGTAACACTTATTAAAAACCAGAATGTTAATATTTAAGCTATCATCATCCAATTTCAAAATGCCCCAAAAAATAGCCTGAAGAATACTGATTCATTCATGCCATAGCTTTTAATTCTACATTGAACTTTTAAAAGCGTAATCCAGATTCATGATATCAAAACTTTTTATATTTGCGTTTTTTTATTTTTTTTTTATTTTTACTGTATCAATGCTTCATAAAATGTAAAAAAACCCCCTTCATATTTCTCTTTGTAATTTGCTTTTTTTCCCTGGTTTGTTTTTACAAGCAAAACAAACCCTGTATTTCTCTCCAATTCTGCTTTAAATCAAGAAGCAAGCTCCTGATGAGTGTTCATGCAGCTGATTAGAAAATTGTCTTATAAACAGCATCATTAAGTGGCATGCCAATCAGCACTGATACAGTGGTATTGCTGGTGCCTGTGTACATTATAGTTATGCTCTATGCTTGGGAAACCTAAATGTACAATTCTGAGATTTCTTAGTGGCAATTAGATTATAAATGCTGTGTTATAATGCTTAACAGCATGAGAGTATATTTATCACATACTGTATCTGCAGAATACAGAAAGAAAAAAAAAATCTAATTGGAGTASAGTTTCTTAAGAAACAAAGGAATCCCCAAAGTTGAACTGAAAGCTCATAAAAAAGGAACTTTTTTCCATATTTTTCAGGAGTGATGCCATAGGAAAGCAATACAGATTGTAAGACCTCTTGACATTCATTCCACCAACATCTGTTTGGATCCACTGTTTGGTTTATGATATATATCACCACTTACTTAAAATATATTAAAAATATTTGGAATTGTTTGAAAGGTTTAATTTTTTTTGGTCTTATTAAATGCAAGGAAAAGCTTTGAAATGTAAATAACACAGGAAACTCAGCCACCACATGCTGACTTCTATTGATTCAATGTGACATGCTACATACTGTTTACCTGTTAACAGTATATGAAACCACATTCACTTGGAAATAATATACATGGAAGACACTCTTAAGATATGCTAAGGCTGCAAAGTCATGGACTTGAGAGCAATCGGATGCCAGAATTAATGTTTGCCTGTGAAATTTTAATGCAGGTTCTTCAAGTTTCATCCTTTAATTACACCATCCCATTAACCAAGCAGGCCAGACTCATTTTGGTAAATAGTATTCTCTTAACTGACACCCTTAGAGCCCTGATTCATCTTAGTGCTCTATGCCTTATTTACTGCATAGATTTGAACTGCATCAAATGCATGAATGCTGAATTCCTCAAGGGCTTGTGTGTTGCTCATTACGATGGAATTGATAATACCATTATGCATGTTAAACTGTTCAGCACCAAAGACACAGTAACATCTTATGTAGTATCTTAAAGATGATACTACAGCTTTCATTTTGGAGTATCTTGTGCTTTACAGAGCCAAGGCAGAGCTCTCAGGAATGTCAGGGTGCTGAAAGCTCAGCTCGAGTGCTAAAAGAAATGAATAGCTAACTTGCAAGTAGATAAAGTACCTGCACAGAGTAAACACTCCAGACAATCAACTGCCTGAACCACAAGAAAATCAGTAGTACTTCACCTTATTGCTTCCAGGTATCTCTGTTTCTGTAGGGGAAAGGCTGAGGTTGTACACATCTGCACTGTCAAGTATGGCTGCAGATTCATTCCTAGAGAATACACCTGGGACACTGAGTGATGCTAGAATTTCAAATCTGTAAGTATGATTACATCCAAAACACTAATTAATTTTATGTCGCTGTTTCTGCTTTTCCCTAGTTTCAGTCTTGAACTGATATCCATAAGAGTGCAAGTTTTCAAATCAAATGTCTAATGCCATCTTTTGCTGTTGGATCAATACCTGGGCAGATCCTGGGGACAGGCCTCCATGACTTGAGCTGACCAGGTTACTGACAGTAGAAGTATGTTATAATGCCTGGACAGCAGTGCAAAATGACAGAGATTGCTAACAGCAGAGAAAGAACAAGACTGAGAAATCTTGGTCTCAATTTAGTGATTCAAAAAGGAAGACATCAAGAGTCTACTTAAAACACCTCTACTCTCATTTTATCAATCTCTGTATTCATATCTTCCCCCATTTTGATGTTATCTGCTTTCTAATCCCAAATGCAAACACGTTTCTAATCCCAAATGCAATCTCACATTGCAGTTTTCCCACTGTCTTTTTTTCATTCCTCTTCCCGTTGGTTTGACTCCTCCTGCCATGTGAATTTACTGCTCAAAAGAAGTCACAGCTGCTTCTATAGCAAGACATAGAATCACATATCAGAAATTTATATTTCCCAGCTCACTTGAAAACAACAGCTTTTCTTAGTGATCTGTAATTCGTATGTACATCTAAAATTAATAATTCCAGAGCACGCTCACTACAGTTGGTTGTTAACAGCTTATTAATTACACATCAGGATGCCATAAACAACTTACAGCCAAAACACAAGTTTTTACAACATACAACAAAAGCCAGTGATGACATCCACCAGACTTTCATCCTCTGTGGAACTTCATGTAACAGCAGGGAAAGCCCACCTCTTCTTTTCCACAAACATCTCAAGCCAAAAACTGGTAGAGAGCAGTGCCCCSTCAGATACAACATGCAAAGTGTTTACAAAGGGAACAGCGAATGAAGAATTGAGACACCGTAAAGGAGATAGCCAGGACTGTTTGCCATTACGGTACAGGAATAGATCACTGCAGAGAAAATAATTTCCCCCAGTGTCACATTTTTGGGAAGAAGAGATCAATCACATACACCACTATGTACTAAAAACATAAACAGAACTAAAACGTCCACAAACAAATTGGAAAAGAGGAGTCAATGCTTGGTGGCAACATTTACCTACTTGAACAACCCCTCCAAATCTAAATAGCACACGTTCATTAACTGAGTCGCCACAGACAAACACATCTCACTTTTTAATTCTGGGAGACTCTAGCCAGACGTGATTGATTTGTCCTCCTACTGGTCCTTTTGTGGTTCTGCAGAGACATTGGGAACTGGCAATAACTCACCACATGCCTCAGAGAGCTTTCTTGTTTTTGGAAATCTCCCAGCAGTGTGACATTTACATTTATTATGGCTGATTCTGGGCATTTAAGGATGAAAACAATTAAAGTATATTTGCAAGGGATATGACAAATGAGCATTTGTACTCTGGCCAATTTTTCACTGACTTTCATTGAAGTACACCATTATGTTTCAGCTTTGACTCTGCTATTGTCTAAACAAGATGATTTCCCAGTATCCATGTGGGCAGATTGACTGATGAGAAGGCCTTTAGGGTTAAATGTCTTTAATATTAACTATGAGGTCTCTTTCTTGGACAAATTCAGCCCCCACACTCACTGATGAAAACTCAAGAGTCACTGCTGAAATCCATAGAATTAACTTCGATCCCCACCAACGGTAACTCTCTGGCTCTCTGCAGATCTCCCTCTTGTCCAGAAACGTGGTTTGCCTTTACAACAGACATCCTTCAGTAGCAGCAGGTTGCTTTTGATTTTCATGTGACTTTTAGTACTCTCACCAATCTATGGCCACCAGACTGATGAGGATTATCTGCATCAATGCTGGGCTGAAGCAGAGCATCTATTTCTTCACACCTCTGGGTTACATTTCCATTAGCAGAAGCACGGACTGAAGCAACAGGGGATGCAAGGGAAAGAGCAGGATTTTACTCTCCTGACAATCCTCTCCCCTCTATATTAATAATGAAATTAGTTTCCATAGTTGCAATGTGCCACAACAATGTGGCACAACACATACATAAGCCTTCTGGTCGGGGGAGGTGAAGTGAGCTAACTGGGGACATCAAGATTGGAGACAGCCTGGGGGCCAGTGATCATGCATTAGGTGGGGGTTGCAGTCCTAAGATATATGGGTCAGCTAAGGAGTGAAGTTAGGTCTCTGAACTTTAGGAAAGCAAACTTCCAGCTTTATGAGGAGATGGTCAATAGGATTCCCTGGGAGACTGTCTTTGGGGACTAGGGAGCAGAACAGAGCTGGCAGATCTTTAAGGAAATCTTCCATAGAGTGCAAGAGTGGGCAATCCCCAGGAGCAAGAAATCAGGCAAGGAAGGCAAGAGACCAGCACGGCTGAGTAAGGAACTGATGGTCAAATTAAAGAGAAAGAAGCAAATACACAGGCAGTGGAAACAAGGACAGAAAAGCTGGGAAGAGTATAGAGATGGAATACAGTGGTGTAGGGAGATGATGAGGAAGGCCAAGACGAAGCTGGACCTGAATCTGGCAAGGGATGCAAAGAGTAAGAGGAAGGGCTTCTACAGGTGGATTAACCAGAAAACGAAGGTCAGAGAAAGTGTACCCACCCCSGAAAAACAATGGTGGAAAACTGGTTCAGGTACTCAACACCTCTTTTGCCTCAGTCTTCAGTGTCAGCCTCTCTTCCCACACCTCTCGAGTGGTTGAACAGCAGGATGGGGATTGGGGGAGCAAAGTGCTTTTCATTGTAAGTAAAGACCAGGTTCATGACCACCTGAGGAACCTGAATGTACATAAGTCTATAGGACCCAATGAGATGCATCCCAGAGTCATCAGGGAATTGGCTGATGTAGTTGCTAAGCCACTCTTCATGATATTTGAAAAGTCATGGCAGTCAGGTGAAGTCCCAGGTGACCGGAAAAGGTAAAACATTGTACCCCTCTTTAAAAGTGTAGAAAGTAGGATTCTGGGAATTCCTGACCTGTCAGTCTCACCTCTGTGCCTGGGAAGATCATGGAACAGATCCTCCTAGAAGCTCTGCTAAGGCACATGGAGGACAGGGAGGTGATTTGGGACAGCCAGCATGGCTTCACCAAGGGCAAGTCCCGCCTGACCAACCTAGTGGCCTTCTATGATGGAGTGACTCCATCAGTGGACAAGGCTCCCCAGGGAAGTGGTCATGGCTACAGTTGCCATTTATCTGGAGTTCCGTAAAACCTTCGTCATAGCTCCCCACAACATCCATCTCTCCAAACTGGAGAGAGATGGATTTGATGGGGGGACTGTTAGGTGGATAAGAAACTGGTTGGACAGTCACATCCAGAGGGGATGACTCAGAGTCACGATGGACATCAGTGACAAGTGGTGTCCCTCAGGGGTCCTTATTGGGACCAGTGTTATTTAATATCTTCATTAATGACAAAGGGATCAAGTGCACCCTCAGCAAATTTACAGATGATACCAAGCTGAGTGTTGCAGTTGACACACCTGAAGGATGGGATGAGATCCAGAGGGACCTAATTGTGGCCTTCCAGTACCTGAAGGGATCCTACAAGAAAGATGGAGAGAGACTTTTTCCAAGGTCATACAGTTCAAGAAGTACTCAGACAACACTCTCAGGCACATGCTGTGATTCTTTGGGTTGTCCTGTGCAGGGCCAGGAAATTGGATTTGATGATCCCGATGGGTCGCTTCCAACTCAGAAATATTTTATATTCTTTCAACTCATAATATTCTATTATGATTCTAAGTGTCTTCAGTTTACTTCAGGATGGTATTACTCAGGTTTTGGAGAATCATCTACTCTGTGTACAGCTGTGCTAGAATCTCTCTGAGATTTTTTTTATTCTACTCTTTTGTGGTAATTACTGCCTATCACTGCAGCATGGAAGGATCATATATACACTCTCTATATCCCACTAAAGATGGTCTTCCACCTGGGCTGAACTTACCACTGGAAGTGGTTTGAGCTAGGTCAGAACTAAGGTACTCATATGAATCTTCCCACAAGTGGAGTCCTACAGTAGTAATGTTGCCCCAACAGTGTGATCTGGAAAAGCATATGTGTTTATCACCTTAAAGCAGCCTTTCCAAATTGAATGCCAGGACCCTGTTATCTTGCTAAAGAGGAGCTAGATCTGAATTTCTCTCCCACTAATTTCAAACATTTATTGAAATATGTGGAAATGAACTATGTGACCTCAAATCCCCATTTCAAGCCTCTTCACAAAGCCTGGCTCAGTTTTCACGCTGCTGTTCAGCAAAAAATGCAAATACAGGTTTAGAGGCCCAGCACAACTGAGCTCAGTGTTCATCAGTCCTTTAATGTACACCAGAAGGTCTTGGTGGTTCAAAATCATTTCATGCAATGCTAAGCAATGTCCTCATTGTTGCTTTTGCTGACTTGCAGTAAGCCAGTGGGATGCCACACTGCCACCATCAGAACATCTGCTTCATTGGAAAAGTATTTCAGCAGGCCATGCCTTGTAATAAATGATGTGACCCTGGAAGGCCGACAGCAGCACTCCTACGGGCAAACAGCTCGCCAAAGGTCAAAGCCACCCAATGCTTTGGGATCAGAAACACCATTTCTGTCCCCCCACCCTACCCAGTGTCATAGAGCTGCAATGGATAAGTGAAAAAATACATCATTGATAATGTATCTTCTGCCAGTAATGAACAAGAGAAGGGAGGGAAGGAGAGGAAAGCAGAGGAGAGGGGAATCCAGCTGTGAAGCTATTTACTCTGCCACTGAAAACACGGTTATTCCTGGAAGTGCCACTTAGTTTGCCTCAGTCAGAATGAACCGGGGTAGCAAAATGTGTGATATAAACTTCTTCAGTTATGAAACAGATTACAGAGTGCTTATACAAACAGCTACACTAGCACAAAGATAGCTGTTCCTTTTAATTTACAATCTTTCCCAGAAGAGTTCCTCACCTTGTTTTTTTTTTAAGGAGTTACTAATTTTCTTTAATCTTTTAGACTGCGAATTCTCCTAAAACACACCCCCCAACTGCTTTTGTAAACTTTTTGTTCCATTCACAATGAAATGTCAATAAAACCCCAATGAAGTAAAACAGTGCAAACATTTCAATTTTACTAACAATGTAAACAGCATCAAAAAGATTTGGGATCCTATTCATCTACCTGTGATGTTAGTAGTCAGTGGATGCTCTCTTGCTACAGCTAGAGAAAGGTCTTGTTCCCACTGTTACTGCTATTGCCTTTTGAACTGAAATGACAGTTGCACTCTTTTGAGTGGCAGCATTTTATGGCAATTTAACTTCCTGCCTAAAGAAGGCAAATTTGCATGAAAATTATCTGGAAAGCACAATCACATACAGAGTTTATATATATATATATATATATATATATGTATACACACACTCATATATGCTGGCATTTGCAGTACAGGCATGACATACAACATATCAAAGGCCATAGGGATGAAGAATAAATTAGTTGGCAAGATTATTTTCTGATGTTATTTCATAGAAAAGGAACCATTTCCAAAAAAAGGCTACCATTACCCTCCAACCTCTTCTTTGATGAGCAGTGCAGCTGATTACTACCTTCATTCTTATTTACCTTCTATGAAAGCACCACTGAGGACCTAATGAAGAATGCTGGGTAATTCTGGCATTATTGGATTTTTTGTTATTTATTTATTAGACATGAGAGCTGTTATCAGCAAGCAGCCAGGTGAGTCAAATCAGATAAAGCATTATCTGATTCCTGGGCTGTAAATCAGATTTTAATAGAGAAAAGATCTGTATCCCTTTGGGAATAGAAAGAATATGTTTATAATGTGTTCTGAGTGTGTGCTACACAATAGCAAGTATGGATAAAAATATTTTCTCTAATCAATTTTCCACTTTCTTCTCAAGTTCTTTCACCCATAAGATGAGAACTAAAATAAATGAAAATTCTGTTTGTGACAAGTGCTAGCAAATAACTAAGATAAGCATGCATAAAAGCATGCATACATGCTGTATCCTCAGACACAAAAAATACTGAATTCTGCAATATTAAAATACATAATTGTTTCTGTGCTGGCAGAGTAATTCACAAATTTCAGGTTTATCTAATTCACCCATTGAAATGAGACCTTTGGTAGCCTACTCTTAACCTCAATAAAGCTTCTGTCTGAGGTATTTATCTTAGTCTTTTTCTATTCAGAACCTATGAAGTATAATGACAGCATCTGTAGACTGGACACAGATAAAATTTGACTACCTCTTGAAGGTTTTACAAATTTTTATTGGCAGAGTAATCTAGATATGCTCAGACAGAAATTGGTGTTAAACATTAAAAGCCTTGATGCAAAGCCAGCTCTTTCTTGTACAGAACTGTTATCTGAATTTTGATTTGCTGGAAATTATTGCTTGCAAAAGTAAGGGCTCCCCTCCCACCTAATGCAGCACACTGTTTGAACTAAAGTTCTGAAGTTAGTTTACTGCCCTGATACTTAAAATACTCTGAGGGCTCAAAAATTACTTTTTAAACCCCAACTTGATAGGTCACATCCAATTAGTTCTATAACAAACTGGAGGAATAGGCCTTTCATGTCATGTTTGGCTTTAAAAATTCCATTTCTTTTATGATTTACACRTGAAAATTAATTTATAACTAAAAAATTTTATTCACTGAAAGTGTATGCTCAGAGTGCCATTAACAAATGAACAGGGAAAGCTCTGCCACTGTCAAGCCATCAACAGCAAGGCTGACATCCATGTCACACTTCAGTATCTTCTGTTCCCAGCTGAGTCTTTGCTTCTCCATCCCAATTTACAGGAGGATTAATATTTTTAACTGCAAAACTACAGGCAGCATAGAAGTCATTAACACAATGGAAGCTAATAACAAACTTCAGCCATATGAACATAGGTCCTATTTATTAGCGAAAAAATCCAACCACATTCGAGGTTAGTTGAGCTATTTGTATTTGAACTATTGGTTTCCCTTTTGGGGAATGCAACTGCACTTTAATTTTTAATCAGTGTCTGAACAACAACCTTATTCAAAGGTTATTCTGTATTTGGATCAGTGAAAAGGTTAGCTCTAGCCACCTGGGCAAGAGAGCAGTTTCAGGTTGTAATTACCTTGATGTCTCATGTAGATTGAGCCTCTTCAAGGAAGACCATATGATTTTCTGATTTTATATATGTGTGTGATTAATATGGAGAAATAAATGAAAGAAATACAACCTGAGAGAAACATGAATACTGAGACTGAAAACATAGCCTGTAATGAGGTGCAATATACACATCACTAAGGAAAGCACTGTAAAGGTCTGCTCCCCTTCCTCCTGGAAAGTGACAGCAGCAAGGGCAGAGAGAAGGAGAAATGGTGCTGTTGTGTTAACATGAAACAAGCAGGAAATGGTCACTGAAATACTTTTTTTTGTCCCCCAGAAGAAGAAAAAAAAAAAAAAGATGAAATTAAGTGTAGTAAAAGTCCCTGTAGGTCCGTATCTAGTCATGCCTCTAAGAAACCTGAAGAAGTTTATTATAGCACGATAGCTAGAATGACTAACATTTAAGAAACTGATATCTCAACCCAACCCTAGAGAGAAAAAGTATTTGTTGCCATTGCATCTCCCCATTGCATCCTCCTCCAGCTGGTACAGCTGACTTGCAATCCCTTTCTCTTTAGCTTTAGCAGATCAGGCAATCATAATTTAGTAGTAATAAAGCCATGTCCTTTTTGGGAGCAGACAGACCATTTTTAAAATTACCAACTTGCTAATGAGCACCGTGTAAATCTGATTAAATTCATCATTAAACTCAAAGAAATTCTGTTGTATCTGAAAAACGGCTTTTTAAACCAATAACAAAAACCAGAAGAAAGGGCTGCAACCTCATAGCACCTACCACATTTTGCTCCACACAGTAGCCTTTTGCAATATGACATAGGATTCAGAGATGCTCCCTACCTTAACAAGAGGCTGGTTTGAGCTTCTTTCACCTCACTCTGGAGTGTAGAACATTTTCTGAGAAATTAGTACCTAGTGCAATAGGCCACAAAATTCACTGGACAGCAGGAGATGAGCAGATGAAGGTTCAGTATCTTATTTGTCAACTGAATTTATATGTAAAAATGAAAATATCTGACTCTTTTTCAAATTAAGAGAATGTCCCTTACACAATACATTCAGCTCCTCCAATCCAGTTTAAAAGGACAAAAACATTGCTAGCCAGACAGCTCTTCATCTGGCAATTCTCCCACAATCCAAAACTAACGCCATCTTTGTATCTTTTATCATTGATGAGCTACTAATGCCTACCACCACCTTAAGTGCACATGCTCAAGCTCTCAGTGGAACCAGTAGATGTTCTGCTGGCTGGCACAGTGGGTCGATCTCATATTAATTCCTAGCCAGTGAAGGCATGGCACTGCAAACTGTGAGAACAGCGCGCCCTTTCTGCATGGGATGGCTCTAAAGACTGGACATATCGATCAGACTGCGAGACCAGAGCTTCTCAGCTACTGCTTTGCTCCCCCCTTATGTTTTAATGAACCTTCACTGAAAAAATCTCATTACTTTCCTGTATAAATACATCCTGAATGACTCAGTGTGTGAGGGAGAGGCAGGAGGATGAAGGTTGTTTCAATTTTTTTTGGTCATGAAGCCTTCTTTCTCTACTGATAAATGTCCTTGGTTCTAGATCAAATGCACCCTTTTCCACTTTAAAATAAGAAAAAGGATCTATTAATTCAGGGTTGAGAAAAAGACAATACACATGAAGCAGTTCAGGGTAAGTGAGCTAGCTTTAATAATCTGTATCACATTATTACTTGTCTGTTTTAACTTTATGGCTTATAAGCAGGAGTTTAKACACTTGTGGCTTCTCTTCCCTGGAGGGCAATGTATCAAGATGGTAATGTATCATGACCTCAACAAATGTTCTATTTGAAGAGCACAATGACTCCCAAATGGAAAATGTATTTCTGCCTGTGATATCTCAGGTTTAAACATATTTCTCTTGTTTTTTGCAAAAACTAGGAAAAAAAATGGCCTAGCAGGGATTCAACGGCATCCTTCACCTTCAAACTTGTAAGGCCCTTCAGCTCTGGTGAAACTGGTGTAAATGTAGGGTTAGGACAACATCAAACCCACCATCCCAGAGGCATCTCACTTACTGAGGTTCCACTTAAGGCCTGTCGTGGTCACATGCTCACAGGGGTTCCCAATGGGGATGAGGCCACACCAGGAACCTTCCAGTCCCGTGTCCACACGCAGCTTGTGCTTGCCCTGCAAGACAGAAGTGCTTTTGGAGTCAGTGCTCTCCAGGCACCCGACTGGCATTTGCTCACAGACCTTGCAAATGAAACAGAAAGTACTTGGAGACAGGTCCAGAATGTCCTCCAAGGGCYCAGGAATATTTGGTTGCAGCAGGAACTCAGGCCATTGATGTTTACAGAGGGAGGAAAGATTTGTGCTTAGGTTCCAGACCTTGGGGCTTTTCAAAAGTTTGTTTCTAGGCTTTTCTGAGCAGAATCTGGCTTTGCTCATTCTTCCCTGGCATTTTTTGAATAGGCATTTCTGTCAAAGCTAGGCTCTTTATTCCTGTGAAATGAAGGCATCCTGATCCGTTCATTCATTTTTTCCTCATCTAAACAGCTGTGTTTCACTTCCTAAACAATGCTAGTCTAAGTGCCACTGAAACTTCTTAATTATTTTGACAACATCTGTAAAATTTCATGTACTTCTCCAGGCATGTACTCTTCCCAGAAGGAGGAATACGTGCAGAAACTTAACTAGGTGCTAGAGAAATTAACCTAAATATTTAGAATAACATGCTTACACTAAGTAATGACAAAACCTGAAATTAAAACATCTTTTTAGATCCAAGACAAATTTATCTTGTAACTAACAAGTTCATGGGATGCAGGAGAAGCAACAGCTATTAATGATGATGTATTTGTGACAAAGCTCTTAATTAGCACTTACAAACCTTGTGTGAACATCATGTGAACTGCATATGAACAGTTACAGGGAACAGTAGATAGTGGAAATCTATACAAAATGAAAAAAACCTGCTGAGTGTTATAGTTCTGGCACAATCTGTGTTCTACGAAACTAAGAAAGTGTTTATGGAAACTAGCTTCAAGAAAACACCAAATGCAAAGTAGTAACAAGATCAGTGGAGAAATCATCCTCTGGTCTCTTCTACACAGATAATTTATTCTTTCAAGTAAGCCTGGGGAAGCTTAAGATTCTTTGAAATCGAGGGGTTTTTTGCATTTTTTTTTATTCTCTTGTGGATGCACAGGCAAGCAAAACTTTTGAGCACATCTTTTACACACAAATTCTTCATCACTATAAATAAAATCAGATATGCCTATTTATGAATATACCAAAGTAAAAGGACTCTCTGAAACCCAATGACTATTCAGTGAGTACTTTGTTAATCAAGAAACCAATGTTTTATACCAGAAGAAATACAGAACAGTTGAACCATAAAACTCAAGTAAATGCCCCAAGCAGCAAAACCACTGTCCCACAAATTCTGTTAGGGGAATGTATTCAAGCTTTTTTCTCATGCCCTGTCCTGTCACATGCTCATTTCACATGCTCTTGCATGTGAAAGTCACTGGCTAGAAAGTCAAAAGTGGAGTCGAAATATCTTATTGCTGAGACATTGATGTCTGAGGCATTCAACAGCTTCTCCTGTTAATGCCAAATGCATTATGAAGAAACAACTTCAACACATGTCATGCTCTCAGTTAACAAATGAACCTTGGAAAAGCTGTCAATTAGGGAGTATCAGATTGCATAGCTTAAGGCTATTTGATTGTTTGCAGAGCAACAAGGAAAACAATCCAATATTATCTGTTTTCTCAGGGTGTCCAGCTTCATGTGGTGATGAACCACTTATATCTGTAGTGGTTGTGAATGCTTGCCTGTCAAATTCAGAGGTGTAACAAATTCAGGCTTGATAACCTTTTAGCTATGCAATATGCCGTGCTACTTCTCTCTCACAGCATGGAGAGAAGGGTAAGAGGAGAGGTACAAGTACAAGCTCACTTGTTATGTGATTACAAATATTGTCGATAATGAAGCTGCTGATGAAGGAGAGATGAAGGGGTGGGACTGTCTGATCCCAATGAATGTACATATTGCTGCTCAGAGCTACTGGAGGAGAGGAGCAAACTCACCATATTAATCAATTAGTAAAGGAATATGAAAAGCAGATGAGAAAGTAGCTGGCCCCACAGAGAAGCTATTAAGTTCTATATTCTCAAAGTCTGTGTCTAACTGCTATCAGGTTCGCATTTCCTATTTTATGACATTCTGGTCCAGCCTGCAGCAGAAATTCAGTAGAAATTTATACAGAAAGCTGTCTTCCCATGCTTATTAAATAAATCTTTAAAACAAAAGATGCCCATACCAGAGGCTCATCAATATCTAGGATTTTATCAGGAGTCTTTCAATGTCTGGTAGTTCCTTAAAATCCCAGTTCACACGTTCCAGTAATTATGCAAGAACATTGACTTTCTTCCCTAAAAGGACATTTTCTAGCACTCAGTTCTTAAGAGAAATTTCAAATTGGGAGCACAAAGGGCTAAACCAAAGGCAGCAGGTGAACAGGAATATTGAAATCCAAATTATTTTTTTAAAAAAACCCTCCCAACTGTCCAGCCAAACCTATGTCTTAGGGATTGGTTCACTAATATTACAGAAGTCAGTTTTTAAGACTTTTCTTTAAATAAATCGATAAGGAATCTTAATATTACTGGGGAGAGTGGGGCAGAAAAGGGAAATGAATGTTGGGAAAAAAACCCCAACCAAACAAATTAAAAATAACCCACTCATTTTTGCCAAAAACTGTTAACCAGCCAATACATTTGTAAAGCAAAGCTCTAAATTCAAAGCACTTTGAACCTGCCATGAGGTAAATTCAGTTCCCACAAGCTTATCTTCAAATTTTTGAGTCCAAATCTCTCAACCAAGCAAGAAGGAACTGATATTTGCAGGAGGAGGGGAGGATCAGAGCTTGTAATTTGCAAATACAAGTAATAATTTGTTCTATTTAAGTCTGTGTGATTAAAGGAACTATTATATACTGGCACTTAAAATATCAAACTGTTTTCAGCTCCTGCAGAACTCAAATTTCCAAAACTAGGTTTAAAAAGAAAACTGAACTTTGGCTAAATAAATCCCTCCTTCTTATACTTTTTTGCCTCTGTAGGAGGTAACTGAAATATTTTCACATTTAACTTAAGAATCAAATATTACCATATTTGAATGTTCCTGGTGGTGAAAGAATGGCAAATAATACAGCGGCATTGATTTTTATCTTATTAAGTCGGTTTTGAAAAACATTGATCAATTTTCAGCATCGATTTTTTCTCCTTCATTTTGTCTTTGATGCTGGAAAATAAGATCAATTTCTGAGTTCAGCAATAAGAAGAAAATGTCAGAAGATATTTTTAAGAATGCTTCATCCACATAGGTTAAACTTTTCCTTTTGATTCTAATGCCCTGTGTTATAAGAAAGCATTTAAGAAGTAGTGGTTAAATATACACCCACTCCAACACTCTTTTTACTGACGGAAGACCTAAAGACATAGCTGTTATTTGCCACATCTAACTGAAATGAATAGAAGTCTGATTGCCAGGAACTCATATACCTAACCCCATTCAAGGCTGTGAGATGCTAAAATCCTTAGTGAAAAATTTGCAAGCTGAAAAGCACATGAACAGCATCAAGACAAAAGTGATACCTTCTCTGTGTACACACATACCCCAGTACAGAGAAAATTACTTCTCCAAGTGCTATTCAGACTAACTTGAATAAATGTGTGGCAATAAATGGACACTCTAAAATAGATACCTAGCAACAAAATGTTATGAAAGAGAGACAGAATGGGGACTGATCTTCAGCAGTGCATTCTGAAGGGATCTGAAGGAGGGAAACCTGGAATCTGTCACGTTGAAACTGATCACTGAGAAGAGGCACAAAGCCAGTTAACAAGATGCTGGAGAAGGACAAGGAATTAAAATTAAGCTTTGAAAAACAAATTAAGAAAGATAAAGTAAGCAGATCTTGAAACCTGCTGAAGAACTAGGACACGTGAAAGGTAATGGGGAAGGAAAAGGAATGAGTTACTGGATTAGAGAACAAAGCAACCTTATTCTGATTTTCAGGCTGCCCTGATAATTCGTCGAGTATAAAGAAATCTATTGAATAATTTAATTACTAGAAATCACTGGTTTTCTAAAAGGTGTACTTTCACCTGTGCATGCTGTGAGATCTGGGACTACAGAGCAACAGGATTTCTTCAGATCTGGCCAATTGCTCTATGATACCTCCTCCACTAGCTAGATCTTGTTTTTCATGATCTTTTGATAAAACATCTTTTTTGCATCAGCTTTGGTTCCATGATTACTCCATAGATGGCAGCACACACTTGAAAGCAACAACAGCAGCAAAAAACTAAATACAGATGTCATAGTGTTACCCACGGAAAAGGCAAAACCCACAATCTGTTTTAGTACATAAACATCTGGGTGCAGAAAATGGTATACAGATAAAAGACTTGGGGAATGGGTGGAAATCAACACAATCACCAAAGACTGCAGCAGAGAGGAGGAGGAGAAAAGGAACAAGGACGAAACAAAGCTGAGAAAATTTATGTTTAAAATCAAGTATCACGACTGGCAATAAAGTATAAACAAAGTTCCAGAAAGATTTCTATTAATCATTAGTTGTGTAAGAGCTTCACTTAACAATAATAAAAGCTTTTAGGCTGAGATTCTGAGCAAGATAAACACAGCCAATTTTTCTAAAAGGATGTACTTAAGAAGAGCCATTTTGTTAAACCCTAAAATATCATCAATTGTCTTTTCACACAAATACACATAGTGCCAAGTTGCTATTATGTGAATGCTATTCAGAGAACATTTTCTGAGCCAACCAGGCTTTTTGTTGCTGTTGAAAATAAAAGTATCCACAGTTCCAGCAAAAACTCAGAAGTCTAAAAGCTCTTGTATGTCATATCAATGACTGCTTAAACACATATAGAAAAACCAGAAAATTTATTATACTTCAAAATAATATTGAAAACTGTTGGACCCAATCTTGCCAATCCTTACTATCAATGTTTGTAGTGTTCCTGTACTGAAATGCATAGACTTCAGTATATCAGTTATTTGCAAGACAGAGCCCTACCAAGGCTACCCTTCAAGAGGAGCACTTAATAAAAAAATGACTTTATAGTGAATAAAATCCCAGGCAGGAAAGATAGAATATATTATCATCATTTTTAGACCCAATTAATGAACACATCTGCTTCAAATCAATTTATGATAAGGGTACAGAAGGAAATCCCTGTGGAGGTGAGTGCCACTAAACGGAAAAGAGTTACTACACCATGAGGTTATACATTTAAATGGTTGCTACTGTATATCTAATGTAAAAATTATCCATAGAGAGCAAATGATTCCAGAATTTCACACATTCACACATGAACATTTTCTACAGTCCTAGCAAAAACTGTCCTGAGAGTACACTTCTCATGTAATAGCAAGGACATGTTTTACTGAGCACAGTGACTGAAGCCCTTGTTTGCCCATCACTTGTTTCAGCGTGAGCCTGTGAAACAACTCTCTGCCTTCTGCAGTGCAGTCTGTATGGGTGACAAAACCCCAGCAATCACAGGTGAAAAAAATGTGAAAGTGTATTTCCCTCTGAATACTGCAAGCAGTTAAAACTGCCAACAGAATAGAAACTGCTAACATGCACACAAATAAAGGGATGAAAATATTATATCAAGCTAAAAAGGTATCTGAGAATACAAAAGCTACTTTAAAAGGGAGTTTCATTAGTTTAATTTCTTTTCACAGGCATCTTTAAGATTGACATATGTCATAAATACTAATTCTTGTTCTACTCTGAACACCATCAAAAACAGAAATTCATTCTGTTGAAACTTCCCACTTGCAAATGAGATTCCACAACATTTTCTCCACTTTTCCACAAATTAATGCAAAATACACCAGAAATACAGTGTGAAATTTTGTGAAGAATTTGCTGGTCCTTCTCTAAATTCAAGCAAGCCTTGGACTGGCCTAGTGTGACATTTTATCCTTGAGCTTTTGTGCATTTGATGCCCTATTCTCAGCAGGCTCATCATTATAGGTTTAATTAGCATTTTTAGTGATGCCTTAAAGAAATCAGAACCCTTTTCTTTATATCCATTTACGAGACTACAGAGTATAATAGATTGCAGATAAGAGTGAAAAGTAGACAAGCTGCTGAAGATTTCATATTGCCCGTATAATTACTATGCAATGTTGCAGTTAAGTTGTCAGCCTACAGAGGCCTTTACTAAGGGCACTAATACTCTGCAATTCCTAACTGATAAAAAACACAGCATAATCTTTCTCATTATCCATCAGTTCATAATAAATTTAGTGTCTCTGCCCATTCTTTTTTGTTCATTTTTACAGGGGAAGAGTCCATAGGATCCCTTCTATCTAGAGTATATTCTCTTATTTTTCTGAGTATTAGAGAAGTGTGGGAGTTAATTTAAAAGACGGGGTAATGTTCACCGAAGTTGTGCAAGAAACAATTTCTTCTTCACTGCAGTGAATCACGAAGTGTTGCTGGAAGACACCTTTATGCTATGTAAGAATACACAAAATTCAAATCTGTTTATCTGTTTCCAGAAGTCTTCCCAGACAAACTGGCAAATCTCTGTAGCTCTCCTACTCCAAACTCTCACTTGGAGATCTTCTCTACTGCATAAGTAAGAACAATGCCGAACAGGCTGCTGGTCAACACCTTCTTTTAGTTTCTTGTGCTTCTCAATCTACACCCATATGATGCCGTTGCTTTTTTATGTGTTATACAATGGCAGCAAATCATGAGCCCACAAATCCTCTCATATCCTTTCAGTAGAATTGGCTTCATATTTGGAGGTTTCATGTTAGGATTAGGGGCTTCATAAAAGCCTGGCCTCTGTAATTTSTTCAGTTGCGGGAGCACGGGACCCTCGTACAACGAATCAATATGATTACGCAAGAGTCCGTTTATTGTTTACATTACTCCATTCTTATGCATTTCTGCAGCTGTAGTTCACGCGATCACGCACGACCCGATTGGATCTCCCGCATTGTTCACGCGCCCTGCATGCACCTCTCAGGACACCTGATTGGTTTCAGTCCAGGATGGTACAGTCCCTCTTCATCTGGTTTCTTTTCACTATCTTGTTATTCTCTCTTCTAATATCTTCGTTCCCAATTTAGAACTGCTTGCATTCCTCAGGCCCTGATAAAGGTACTGAAGACAACTTGGCTGGGGCACCCTGACAGGGTTTTCATGCCTTACAACATTCAGTGCAAACAAACTGATGAACAGAATTCTTTTCATTGAGTGGGGGAATCTCACAAATGCTCTTTTCTCCCTTTCATTTCTGACTGTAACTTTCATAAACCTCTAGGCAAGAAAGATGGAGGCTTGACATAGCAAAGAATGAACTTCAGAGACAATTTTGCACCCCTTCTTGATCTCTGCTATGGGAAGAAATAATTTGCTGTTATTACAAAGATATTCATTGACCTAGGATAAGAAATGATATCTATTTTCAGTAGACAGGAAAATAGCTTCTGCTTCATAACAGCAGGCTTTGAAGACATGTTATACCCCAGATCTGGTGCTAGCAATGACTGACTGCTCCTTTCTACAATGACTGATTGACTTCTTTCTACACCTGTGAAATTCAAACACATGCTGCTGAGAACAGGAAGAACAAATATAATTAAAGAAACTAAAGGCTGGTCATTCAAATATATAATTTTTTCTTCTCTTTTTTTTCCTCACCCTTTTCCCTTTTTCTTGCATAGCTCAGTAGTCAGTTGGAGATTACAGTCCCCACAGAAATCCATTATTTCTCTGGAGCATGTGGTATGGGAACAGAATATCGTATTGCCCAGAACTCCACTTTCCTCCTTTATGAGACACACTTGGTTAGGGGTGGGAAGTTCATTTGCAACAGTCTTGTTGTAATGAATATAGCTCCATTCCCCCTTGCATTTCAGTACAAATCCATCCATGTCGTCACTGTCATCAGTGACAGATTTGGCACTCACAGAGAAATATTCAGAAGTACACTAAAATCATTCAAAGGAGGCCAACCTGAGTCCTAAATATTTGACGGTGATTTCTTACCATGAACAAATACAGTCAGCCTGGAATCTTTTCCCACAGGAATTTGAATGTTGAATGCATCTTTCCAGCACCCCATATGTCATCACAGTTATAATTCTGATGGAGCATCCCGAAAGAATTATAACTTTATTTAAAATAGGAAAAGGTAGAAGAAATTGTATTGCATAGCAGGCAATGAAAGAACAAAAACCCCATTTGGCAGGCGCTTACCTCCTGCCTTCCTTAGACTTATGTGGAGGACCTCTTATATCCCCCAAATGAGTATTCAAAATTATCAACATACTGATAGCACACTCAGCCTGAGCATGAAACGGTTGCATAATTAACTTCTGGTGCAATGAGAAAAAAAAAGTCAACAGTGTTTCCAACCTGAATTTTAAGAGAGCAAATTTCAGCTACTCAACAAGCAATGTCCCCAGGGAATCTGCTTTTGAGGGCTCAGGGGTTCAAAAATGCTGGTCATTAGTGGACACTGACCAGTAAGGGAGCAATTGTATCACTTGAATGTTTGTAAGTCTATGGGGCCTGATGAGATTAATCCTGGAGTACTGAAGGAGCCAGCAGATATTATGACAGGACTCTTCTAAATCATCTACCAAAGATCTTGGAAGCTTGGTTAGGTCCCCGCTGACTGGAAACTACCCAACACTCTTTTGATTTACAAGTAGGGCTTGAAGGAAGCTCCAAGAAACTACAGACCAATTAGACTAATCTCAGTACCTGGAAGAATTATGGAGAAGATCCTACTTGATGCTATTGTTTAAAGGACAATTGCAATCATCAGGCCCAGTCGACATGAGCTCACAAAGTCCTGTCTA
Source organism: Amblyornis subalaris (assembly GCA_018881555.1). NCBI lineage: Eukaryota > Metazoa > Chordata > Aves > Passeriformes > Ptilonorhynchidae > Amblyornis > Amblyornis subalaris. Next base: position 100,818 of record JACAXG010000084.1, read on the forward strand.
ATTTGATATCCTTCTATGATAAGGTTACCTGCCTGGTGGATGAAGGGAAGGTGGTGGGTATAGTCCTTCTGGATTTTAGTAAGGCTTTTGATACTGTCCCTCCCACTATCCTTCTGGACAAGCTGCTCAGCTGAGATGTGCAGGTACAGAGTGCACTGGGTGAAGAATTGGCTGAAGGACAGGGCTCAAAGGGTGGTAGTGAATGGGGCTACAGCTGGCTGGTAACCAGCAACCAGTGCTGTTCCTCAGGGCTCAATTCTAGGCCAGTTCTTTTCAGTATTTGTATCAATGACCTGGATGTAGGAGTTGAGCGCACAGTTAGTAAGTCTGCAGATGAAACCAAACTGGGAGGTGCTGTTGGCTGCCTCAGGGAACAAGAGGTCTTGCAGGGGGATCTGGATATATTGGAGAGATGGGCAACCACCATTGGCATGAATCTGAACAAGACCAAATGCTGTATTCTGCACCTGGGGCAGAGTAATGCCGAACATGAGACTAAACTGGGAGAGGAGTGGCTGGAGAACAGACCTGCAGAGAGGGGTTTGGGGGTGCTGGTTGACAGGAGATTCAACAAGTCGGCAGTTTTGCCCTGGCAGCCAGGAGGGCAAACCTCATTCTGGAATGCATCAAACACACCATCACCAGCCAGTCCAAAGAGGTGATTGGATAATCACCTGCTGTATTTAGTGCTGGTGGGGCCTCACCTTGAGTAGCATGTGCAGTTCAGTTTAAGAAGGATATGAGGATACTGGAATGGGTACTGAGGAGGGCACCAAAGCTGGTGAAGGGCAGGCATGTCCTTAAGAACTCTGGGTTTGTCTAGTTTGGAGATAAGGAGGCCAAGGGGCGACCTCACAGCTCCCTACAGCTTCCTGAAGAGGAGAAGTGGGAAGGGAGGTGCTGAACTCTTCTCCCTGGTACCCAGTGTTAGCACACATGGGAATGGCTAAAAGCTGCATCCATCAGGGAAGGTTCAGACTTGACATGARCAAACATTTTCCTTACCCAAAGGGTGGTGAAACCCTGGAACGGACTTCCTGGAGAGGTGATCGATGTCCTGTGCCTGTCAGTGTTGAAGAGGCATTTGGACAATGCCTTTAAAGCCATGCTTTAACTTTTGGTAATTTCTGAAGTGCTCAGGTAGTTGGACTAGGTGCTTGTTGTGGGTCCCTTCCAGCTGATCTATTCTATTGTATTCTATGAAATTCTTTAAATTTTCTGTCTGGGAATAAAATAGAACTTGAACCCATGAAACAGGGGACCACAGCAGAACAAGTATATACCAAATACAAAGTAGTATAATGCAAGATGAAAAAACACTGACATAAAAAACATGAAATAAGGGTCAACAGAATGACAGATTGCTGCTAAAACTATACACAGCTCACCCTCACAAAAGCAGAAAGGCTGGAACAAATAATACTGCCTATTTAGACTCTTTGACTCATACATATTGCATTTTCTGTATATAAAAATTTTCTGTCTGTTTCACACAATAGAAACTCAGGAATCATCTGCTGAAAAAGGAACTGAACCCTCCCATAAAATAGAAACTTGCTAGGTCAAACCTATTTGTAGGCTTTATTAATGAGACAGAAGAATAAAATACTTACATCACAAAAGTATCAAAAAGAAACAAAGACAATCAAGAAAGAAAACAGCTAAATACTTGAAAAACCTAGAAGCTAAACCATCAATTTCAAGGTATTTAAAGTAGTAATAAACCTAAGCAATACATAATCAAGGACTGTTTATGGAATTAGGGGCATTACTCTTGTGTACTGGATTTCTTGCCTTCCTAAACTTCTGCAGCTACATTTCCCTCTTGGAAAGCATATGATTTGATGGGTACTCCTGCTCCATGAAATGAGGTGCTGTTGGGTTAGTAATAAGAGAGAATTGGAATCAAGACATCCAAGATTGCAGAATAAAAATCATATTGCCTGCCTGTATTGGGTTTGCATGGGCTGGTTTTGGTAGCAGAGGGCTACAGGGTGACTTCTGTGAAAAGCTGCTGGAAGCTTTCTCAATGTCTGGCATAGCCAATCCCTGGTGGCTCCAAAGGTGGATATGTCACTGGTCAAGGCTGGGCCAATTAGAAATGGTGGCAACACCTCTGTGATAATAGATTTAAGAAGAGGAGAAAAAAAAAAATTTACTGTGCAGTTGTAATTGTGACCAGAGAAGAGCAGAGTGAGAACATGTGAGAGGAACAACTACACAGACATCAAGGTCAGTGGAGAAGGAGGGGGAGGAGGTGCTCCAGAGCTAGGATTTCTCTGCAGCCTGTGGTGAAGACCATGGTAAAGCAGCTGTGCCCCTCCAACCCACAGAGGACCACTGGGATGCAGAGATCCACATCTGTGGAGGAGCCCCATGCTAGAGCAGGTGAATGTCTGAGAGGAGGCTGTGACTCTGTGGGAGGCCCATGGAGAAAGGAGCCTACACTGGAGCAGCCTGTCCTTGAAGGACTGCACCCCTTGAAAGAGTGACCCACACTGCAGCAGTTTGGGGAGGACTGTTGTCCATGGGATGGACTCATGTTGCAGCAGTTTGCAGAGATTTGTTGCTTGTCAGATGGACTCGTGTTGGAGAAGTTCACGGAGAACTATCTCCAATGGCAGAGACTCCAGGGTAGAGCAGAGGAACAATTCCTCTCCCTGAGCAGCGGGAGTGACCATAGGTGATGAACTGACCATAAGCACCATTCCCAGTCTCCTTGCACCACTGGGGTACGAGGTAGAGCTGGGAAGGAGGTAGGGGGGTAGAAAGCGTTTTTAAGGGTTTATTTTGCTTCTCATTATCCTGCTCTGATTTTGTTAGCAATAAATTCAATTAATATCTCTAATTTGAGCCTGTTTTGCCCATGATGATATTTGATGAGTGATCTCCCACAGTCCTTAACTCATGAACCCTTTGTTAAATTTCCTCTCCCCTGTCTGGCTGTGGAGGGGAGTGAGAGAGCAGTTTTGGTGCGTGCCTGGCATCCTGCCAGCACCAACCCACTACACTTGCCTTAAAACATTACCAGCAGAAAGGCTGGGGAGTTTTGCAGACCAGGAGAGCTTCTCATAGAATCACAGAATGGATCAAGCTGAAAGCAACCAGAGTGGGTCATCTGGTCCAACCTCCCTGCTCAAGCAGGGTCACCCTAGAGCACATGGCACAGGATTGCATTCAGACAGTTCTTGAGTATCTCCAGTGAGGGAGACTCCACAATCTCTCTGGGCAATCTGTTTCAGTGTTTGATCACCCACACAATAAAGAAGTTCATTCCCGTGTTCAGGTGGAACTTTCTGTGCACCAGTTTCTGCTGGTTGTTACTGAACAAGTTGTATTTCTTTCAGCAGAAGCCTRTACTGCAGTGGGGGAAGATATTGAAAAGTTCTTTTAACTGTAACACAGTAGTGTATAATCCTCATATTCGTCATTTATGCTTAGTTTTGTACCATACAGTGCTTAGTACAAATACCAGAGATTAATGTGGCCTTGTGTTAACTCCCTACATCTGTGACTAATGAGTCTTGTGCCAGCCAATGCTTCCTTATTTACTTATATTAGTGATCAATACGTATAGCAGATATCTTAGTTTTGAGAAAAAGGATTGCATGTCAGAACAAAGAATAATGAAAGAAGTACATTACGACCTGACCACATATTTGAAATACTCTCAAGGAGAAAAGACTCACCAGAAGATCCGGAACCATATCCAAACAAATAATTAGCATATATGTATGTATTCAGSAAATGCAATGAATATGTATTATTTCAGGAATATAACCTGGTCTGTTAGGTTACAGGGCATGCATCCTTTGAGGAGAATTCCCCATGCATCCAGCACTGCTAATAAAGTAATGTCAACTTTCTATCCTAGTAAATGAGTTGGAGATTTTATTTCTTGGGTTTTGGTGACACTGCTGCCCCTTGTCCTATTGCTTGGCACCACTGAGAAGAGCGTGGCTCCATCCTCTTTACACTCTCCCTTCAGGTACTTATCAACATTGATAAGGTCTATCTCAGTCGTCTTCTCTAGGCTGAACAGGCCCAGCTCCCTCAGCCTTTCCTTGTAAGAGAGATGCTCCAGTCCCTTAATCACATTTGTAACCCTCTGCTGGACTCACACCAGGAGCTTCATGTCTCTCTTGTACTGAGGAGCCCAGAAGTGGACACAGCACTCCAGATGTGGCCTGACCAGGGCAGAGTAGAGGGGCAGGATCACCTCCCTCGACCTGCTGGCAAAGCTCTTCCTAATGCCCTCCAGGATACCATTGGCCTTCTTGGCCACAAGAACACACTGCTGGCTCTTGGACAGCTTGTTGTCCACCAGGACTCATAGGTTCCTCTCCACAGAACTGCTTTCCAGCAGTTTGATCCCCAGCCTGTACTGGTACAGGGGGTTATTCTTCCCCAGGTGCAAGACCCTGCAATTGCCTTTGTTGAATTTTAGACAGTTCTTCTCTGCCCATCTCTCCAGCCTGTCAAGGTCCCTCTGAAGGGCTGCACAGCCCTGTGATATCGACCTCTCCTCCAGCTCAGTCATCAGTGAACTTGCTGAGGAGGCATCTGCTCCTTCACCCAAGTCATTCATGAACAAGTTAAGCAGTACTGAACCTTGGGGACACCACTAGTAACACGCCTCCAACCAGACCCTGTGCTACTGATTATGACCCTCTGGGATCTACTAGTCAGTCAGTTCTCAATCCACACCACTGTCCACCCATCCAGTCCACAAATGAGGATGCTGTGAGAGACAGTGTCAAAAGCCTTGCTGAAGTCAAGGTAGACAATATCCACTGCTTTCTCCTCTTCCATCCACGTAGTTGTTTCATTGTAGAAGGCAATCAGGTGTGTCAAGCAGAACTTCCCTATTGGGAATCCATGCTGATTATTCCTGATCACTTTCTTCCATCCACGTGGATAGAGATGGACTCCAAAATGAGGTGCTGCACCACTAACTGGCCAGTTGTTCTTTGGGTCCTCCTCTTTGGCCTTTTTGAAGACCAGAGTGACTTTTTCTTACTTTCAGTCCTCAAGCACCCCTTCTGATTCGCAGGACCTTTCAAAGATGATTGTTATGGTGTCCACCAGCTCTCTCAGCAGTCATGGATGCATTCCATCAGGGTCCATGAACTTGTGGATGTCAAGCTGGCCTACGTGTTCTCTAACACAATCCTCCTTGACCAAGGGAAATTTTCTGCTAATAAAAAATACATTGTATTCAACAAATCTCTGAGGACTACACATGGTACAAAAAGAAATTTGAAGGTGCATTTTTGCCTGGTTTTAAAAGAACTAGATAGCGTCTTGGGAACAGGTAGGGGAAAAGATGCTTGCCAAATCTTCAACAGTAGAGACGTAGCATACTCTTAAAATTGTTTCCTAGTGTCGATTTTGGATTCTCAAATATTACACTTATGTCCTCAATTTAAATTGTACATTATGATGAATGAAATGCAATACATTCAGGTGTATTCATTTCCTCAGCTTTGTGTATGCTTATGAGCATTTCAGCCAGATTTCATACATTAGGAATTATTTATGGTAACAGTAATCATTATATAAAAACAACTAAGTGTGAGAGTCTGTGAATGTATCTGTCTATCCATTTGTTCATATCTCCACCTAATTTAGGGAAAAAATCTAAACCTACCTTCTTTCAGTTTAAGCCATCATCCCTTGTCCTGTCACAACAGTCCTCGGTAAAACATCTCTCTCTTTTTTATAAGACCGCTTATATATTGAAAATGCCACAAGAAAGTCTCCTCAGAGCCTTCTCCAGGGAGAACTGAACAACCCCAACTCTCAGCCTTTTCCAGAGAAGAGGTATCCAGAAAACCATTTAGCTCAATATGATCTGAAATTATCTACTGAGGAAGAAAAGTCCTAGTTCAAAACCATCTCCCCAAACCACTTGAACCCTTTGTTTTGTTTTTTAAATTAATAGACAACTAGATCAGAACTGATTTTGTGAGGACTGCATAAAACAATCAAAATGAGAAAGCAAAAAAGAGAAAGTTAATTACTCTGAAGTTTCTTCTGACTTACCATTTCAGAAGATCAGGTTTAAAACTATCTGGAATATATTGCAACCTTGACTTGATCAACTGAATTTCAACAAAAGCATCTCTTAAAAAAAAAAAACCTAAATAATTTGAATGTGCTATCTTAAGATTTTGAAACAGGAAGAAATAAATATTCCTGGCTCAAAACAAGCAGCCCATGTGCAGACACTCATGTTCACACACAGGATTTGCAAACGGACCCTTTTCAGAATCAGGGCAAGCAGAGATTACTGTTTCTTACAATGAGAAGCTCAGGATGTGAAGCTCTTTTGAAAAATTTTTACGATGTGGGTCTTACTTAGTCCCTTCCCTGTTTCCAACAGCTCTTCCTACTTAGCAAAGACTTAAGAATCTGCTTCTTAACAACCAAGACCTGAGACCAACTGCAGAGAAGCCTACAATGGTTCACTATAAGGACAGTCAAGTAACCCTCCAGATAAAAACCAACCAATGGTTGTTTTTTTAAGAAGGTTTTGGTAAAAAAGTCAGACTCATGCCTGACAGAGTGGGAAACATGCCTGTATGGGTTCATGGACTGCTGCTGGCTGCATTACACCACTGAGGGAGTCAGGGACATGGAACCATCAACAGGAAGCCTTTGCACTGTAGTGACTGAGATGACCTCTGACAGCTCCTGCCACAGGCCAGACTCTGCACAAACACAAAGCAACAAGGCACTTTCCCATTTAAAACAGAAATTAAAACCCTGCAGCAGAGATACAAGACAGGAACCGACATGTAACAGGCAGCTGTCAATCACCACAGCACTACAAAACCTTTCAGTGGATGTCTCTCCAAAAAATTAATAGCCAGCAATCCCTGTGTGGCCCTTTAGGAAGGGAGAACATACATAATTAGCCACATGTGTTCTGGCTACCAGGCCAAGCATAGCAGCAGGATGAAACCAGACAGAAATCATTTCAGGAGAAATCATCCATTTCTTCTGGGGTGTTTTGGAGTTTTTAGCAAGAAACCAAATGGAGACAAAGACAGAGTTTCAAACTTTGGTTAGGACTATATTGGTTAGTCAATATGGCCAAGAAATATTAAGCACATCAGATTTTTAAAATGCCCTCAAGACAAAGAGAGAAACACACAATGTTTTAAAATCTAATTCAGCGTGACTAATGGGAAAAATAGTATGTTTTTTTTCACAGACACTAAAACAGGCACTCACTTTATTTTTCACAATAAAACAGGCACTCCAGATTTCTTTTGGAAGCAAATGGAAGACAACCCCTCTCTAACCTGGTATTACTCTAATGAAACACTCATCCACAATTACATTGATTCAATGTATAGGTTTTATTTTATTTTATCTTAATTAGTCACAAGACCCTTGTTAACTACTTGAGGACCACTTGCTTAGATAATTACTGAATATCTAGAGTGGATGAAATGCACCAGAAGGTTTTATATGGACACTTTGTGAAAGAATATTTAAATATAAATAAATACATAAGGTAAGTTTATTTGGCTTTGCTTTAGCATGGTTAATGCCAAAATAGTTGGCTAATATGTTATCTCATTCAGCTGGGGCTGCAGGTTTTTATATATTTTACAAMATGTTACTAATCTAAATTAATTTTGATATTTGAGCTTAACTTAGAAAATACATCTTGCTAAGAACCCCAAAACTGTGTAATTTCAACTAATTAATATGAGACATTAATGGAGATTAATTTCTCAGTATTTTTTTTTCCAATGAAGTTCATCAGATGTCAAATCTGAGATTACACATGATGAAATATGTTAGTATTCATTCTGCCTGCATCTGGACAATAAAATTGTATGTACTTGCCTTAGCTTTCAGATACAATCATATTTGGCAAAGAATTATTTATGACTATGTTCAAATGTGAACAACTTGTACATAACATAATGAGTATTCTTGGCCTTCATCTCCACTTTAGACCAAAGGATTGTAACTTGACTTTTTGGGATACAAGGAAGAAAAAAAAAAAAAGGCAGGTCTGTCTTCTAAATTCATACAGCCTGTTTTTCTTCAATTTCTCTTTCTCTCCTTTTTGTTTCTTAGGATAGTTTCAGGACAGCAACTTATCACCCTCAAGGACTAAAATTTTTGAGATGAGTGTTTTCCATTAACTTCAAGAAAACATTATTTCTGATGAAAGTGAGTCATTGCTGTCTTATCACTACTGGTTGGTGAGGAAACCATTTCACCTGTGTTCTCTCAGCAACCAACCTATGCTTCCCCAGAAGTCCTGAAAATGCCAACAGGGCATCAATGGCCAGTGAATTTTCATTTTCTTCATTCAAATACTTTCCTTGTCTGCTGGTAAAGACACTGTAAAAGCCCATGAAAAAACGTATCTGTTTAATAATTCCTGTTGTCATATCTGGGCCTTAAGTGCCATGCTAAATTTTAAGCAAAACCCACAAATCTTCAATTTTAGCTAGAGTTATCTTTCGGTAGTCAAACTGGAGATGCTGTAGTTTCCCCCATCTGGTTTATGTCAGTCTAACTGGAAGCTTGCACTTAGATTTTATGCAGAAAAGAAAGAAAACAATGAAGAATTCAAACGTGTGAAGTGCTTCCCATTGCAAAAGCAAACATAGTTAGACAGCAAAAATTTCACACTCAACTGTGTTAAGTAAGACTAGAGAACTTAAAGCAGAGTTTTATTGGGGCATCAGAAGTTTTGAGGCAGCAGAACTTTTATCTAGCTAGAGTGAAACTGCTGGCAAACAAAAACGATAAAGCTTTTGAGAATTTAAATAAGAGTGGGAATGAAGGCTGACAGGTGTTAAGGAGCACACCGGTCAGACAAAGACATCTGCTGGAGACTTCAACAACATAAAAGTTACTTTGAATCCAGTAGTGGAGGACAAGACAAAAAAAATTAAGCTGAAATGAAGGAGGTGCAAGCTGAAATCACAAAAGTGATTTCCATAGAGAAAAAAATCCACCAGGGATTATAACAAATTTACATAAAAGTACACCTACATGAATAAAATAAGAGAAAACTCAAAGGGGTTAAAGCTGTGAAATAGAAACATACATACTAGTAGGCTTTTACTACTGACCATTCACAGTGTGTTTACAGTAACTTTTTTTTTTAAAATACTGTCTCCACACTTGGATTCAGAATAACCTGGAGCATGCAGAGCAAATTCCTTCTGAACAAAAGTAAACTGGAAGATCTCTTCAAAAGAACACCTAAAGCACTCTACCTACTAATGGGCATTCACAGAATCACAGACCCACACTAGGACTAGTCTGAAATAAAGCACCCTGAAAAGTGTGCATCAGACTTCACAAATTGTTTCAGTCCTAAGTGTCGCTCTTGGACACGAAATAAGTACACSAGACGCAGCTGTCAGGGTCTACTACCAGGGCAGAAGCCAAGGAAGCTAAAGGGGAAAAGAAAGAGAGAGGCTTCTGCCCTCGGCCTTTATTTATATGTTTTCAGAAACCACCGTGGATTGGAAGATGGGAATACCACCTCCTGCTGTCCACTGGTCAACGGAATTGTCTATCATATAGACTAAGGAATTCAAAACAATCAGGCCGGTTAGAATAACAAGAGCTATGTTTATACAAAAGTGCATGAGAAACTATTTGCTGAACTAAAAACACTGCACAACTGAAGAACTGCAAAATGCAGGGCTACACCTAAGAACCTCCTTCTACTGGTCTACACTGCTTTTYATCATAGACAGTGGGTCTGGAGATGAAGGAGGTCAAAGACAAAGCTGATAACAGTTAAAGGGCAACATTATCTGTCTCCATAAAAGTGGCAAACTTACATTCAGCAAGATTTTGGAAAGCAAATTCTTAATTACTTGAAACAATTTGTGTTGTCCTTGGCAACAATTTTTAAACGCTGTACAGTACCATGATACACACTATGAACACTGTGSTTTATCTTAGTACTTTTTATAGAAAGTAGGCATGCAACAAAACTCCASTTCAGGATAAATTCTTCTTGAATACTTATCTATTAGAATACTATAGACAGATGAACAGCTGCAAAGGTTTTGCTTTTTAACTCTAGGCAAAAAATATTGGCTCAGAGGATGCCAGATAAAATTCTGGATGCAAACAATTCAGTTCTGGATGTGTAGAAGGACCTGCCATTCCCCAGCAAGGAAGAGGGGCACTTTGGAGGAGCTGTTGGTTAAAGAACCTGCTGAGGGTATTTCCAAAGATAGGTCTGCCATCACCAGAGAAGATTAAGGATACAGGTTTGACAGAATTAGAAACRGCAAACAGCTCACCTTCCCCCCAGCCCCAAAACTGAAATTTAACGTTCTCAACACCAAATTTATAAAATGCAATTTTTGTGACGTGCTTACAAGTTAATAAACATAATTCACACATTGTATTTCTGCTCCATTTAATCTGCTCTCACCCTCTCTATGTAAACTACTTTCTCCCCGTAAAATAAGGTAAAAACCAACAGTAGTACATCATTAGATCTGCAATCTCTCTGCTGCACAAGCTGGTTCATCTCAAAGTTATTACTAAAGCTGCACATGGTTAATAAGACATGTTGCAAAATGTAACCATTCTAGTCTTACCTAGAAGTGTCCATACAGATTTAAATACTAAAGTTACTATTATTCTACACTCCTTACACTCCAACTTTAACTAAGGAACTAGTAGATAATCAGATCAAAGAATAAATAAAGGTCTTCTTGTTTATTAAACTTCTACCCTCTCCTTTTCTCCTGAGTTATWATCATACATGTTTTCTTCATTTCAAATACAGTATACATGGTACKGACTTGTTCTAGAAAGAAACACATTTTTCTCTTAGGTAATTGTTACAAGTTTGCAGGGGAAGACAAAAGTCAAATATGGAACAATCAAAATGTTCAGATTTAACCTTAAATCCAAGCTTTCAATCCTAAAATACAGTTTTGGTTTTCTACTACTGCAAAATGTGACTCATCACAGAAACCTGCTCTCAGACCAGCACAGGAGACATATCTATGGAAGACATGTACATCTATTTTAGTTCTAGAGTAAATTAATGTAGCAGAAACAACGTAGGAAAATGTCAACGTTCCAGACTTCTGTGCACAAAAATAAAATATACATCTCTGTCTTATTGCTTCTACACAGCCTCTTTGCCTTTCTGCTGRGTGTATGAGTATTCCTTTCATTTCTTTAAACAGCTGCAGCTGCTGGAACTGAAACAACACCTGTATTAGAGACTGCCCTGCAATTTCCTGAGATGATAGATTGTCTTCAGTTTAGATATCACTCATAAAAGACAGCTCTGACTGTGAGGGCCCATCAGAATCTGGGAATCCTAGCTATAACCTAGTGGTGTTCCTGTTTTGCAAAGGGGTTGATTTTCCATTCATCAGAATTACTAGCTGCTTCATTGCTTATGCCCTTTTCCACCTGCTGTCTTTGCGGTCATCAACTATGTAATCATTAAATTTTTCTTCACAATGTGTAATTGGCAAGCAGTTTTCATTAGACCAGCTATTGATTTTCTCAATGAATTTGAAAAAAATCCAGAGATTTTTTCACTTTTTTTTTTAATCTTGGAAAACAAAGAAAGAGCAAGATCTAACAAAAACTTAAACTTGAGTTATTATCCCTAACCTAGAGCTACTGCAGATACATCCAAAAGAAATGTGGCAGTAGTTAAAGTTTCATGCTCAAAGCAGCAAGCTTACTTTCAGGATATTGCATCTTAAACTACTAATGGGTGAAGTTAAAAATGCCACTGTGTTTCCTAACATGTGCAGCTGAGGTAGCCTTAAATCCACTCTAAGTTTGGAGAGTGTGTTTTAAATACCAAGCACTTTGGAGTACAGATTTGATGTCTAATCTTTTTATTTTCTGTGCTTGTGTACTTTGAGTCAATACACGTAAGTGTATAGATAAGATTTAAATATTTTCAGACTTCATATATCTCATTTGCATGTTCAATGAAATGTCTATGTAACCAGAACTTATGTTTGTTTTTAGAACCAGAAGAATCAGAAAGAGCTCCAGGTGAACATTTGCCTATCATATATTCCTATGAACTGTTCCAACTATGACTGGAAGTAATGTCACTCTACAAGTTTATATACTAAAACTCTGGACAACTAGTATTGTGATTTCTACTGGAAAGTTCATGTACATAAGCAACTTTCCTTTTGCCACTTCCCAAAAGCAGACAGGTTTTGTGAAAAATTACCCTCTTTTCCCAAATTCCAAGATCAGAGGTAAATGCATCTAGTGGAATGTACTACCTGAAATTATATAGCATATTTTCTGAATCACTTATCTCTCCACAGTGTATACAGGTATGACATACAGAACTRTTATAGTAGATCTCTATAATCCATTGAATAAGGTTTTTTTTAAATGACTTGTCTAGCTCTGAACATTCAACAGCCCGTTCTATAAATTGGGTGTAGTTAAATCTGGGAAGGGCAATCTCTCTAAAACCAAATGTGAACTTTTGTAGTACAACTTTTCTGCACCATGGAGTCAAAGACTGCATTTTTGCCTATAATACAAAAAGGACATGTGATAAATGGTACACTACTGAAACATACTTTTTATAAATTGCAAATACTGTTAATCTGCAGTTTTAAATATTTAAAGATACCTGGAATGTGATTTGAGATTCTTATGAAGTCTAAAGCCCTTAAGCATCCACCTGTATGACACAGATCCCTACATAGATATATATCTATAATCCCATTCACATCACACACATTTTTAAATAGTATTTGCATGACAAAAAGGAAAAAAATTCTTGCTTAGAAAGATAAATTCTAACGTTTTCTAAGTTGAAGATAAGCTGCTATACTGTGTAAAAAGAGTAAATTCTGGTTACATCTTGAACTGGTTCACTGTACACTGAAGCTTAATCTGAACAATAAACACAGGATATATACTGGGGATATCGAATGTAAAGCACAGGAGGATAGTACTGTTCCTAAATCAGCTGATCACATCTACAGAGATGAGAGATGAATAACTACTTGCTGTAGGCATGTATTTATTTGGCAAGGGAGAAATAAGGGTAATTTCTTTTGCTTCCATAATAAAGGCTTCTGACTTTAATTAAAAAAATTGGGTGACTGTAAGACTGAGATGCTGGAGAACAGCCAAAGGTAGAGGTCACCATAGGGATTTATTATGATAAAATTTTAAAGTACTTTCTGCTTCATGGGTAAACAGAACATTCCTGTTGTACTTCAAGAATTTCTTCCTCATTGCTGCCTTCATAGCATCATGCAAAAATATTATATATCAAGACATTTCCAAAAATGCATAATCGCTTAACACTGCCATCTGCAGAGCGAGAACAAAATCAACAAATGTGTTCTGACTTTGTGAACAAAAAAAATCTATGTTTCAGTGACTAGACTATGCAGTAAATGCCCATTAACCATGCAGCTGATCATGTTTAATTTTCACCATTTCCTCAAAAACCTCGTTAATGACTTCTGCAAATTACTGGCACGCAGTCGGTCTCAGTTTACAGGAACAGTACCGCACGTAGTTACGTAGCACAACTAAAACCCAGCAGGCTATAGGCCAAATCTTCATTTCATTGCAAGGCAATGTTTTGCCATAAATTTAAATGACTGAAAGAAGGGATTTTTTTTTTGTTGTTACTTCCACAGATTCATCCAACAATCACAGATTTGAATCACTACTGAAATATGCTGCAGAGGCTTCAGCTAACTTGAGGAGAATGAGGAAATCAATGCATCCCAGATCCTTATAGGGTATTTACATTTCTACTTCTGGCAGCCCCTGCCTAGCCAAAAAGAGTTGCTCATCGCTTTTCATTTAAAACTAAAATTTACCCCTCTTGGAAAAGTCTTACAGGGATCTCTGTATAAACAGGAAAGTCAGCTGATATGTGGATAACTCATTAAATCCATTCCCCATTTCAGACTCRCTATTATTAACGAGAGGCTGAAAAAGGCACCCAGGATGCATCCCCAGGATGCTTTTTCTGCAGCTGTCTAAAAATCAGCTCCACAATACCTGCCTGATGGGGAGAGCTCCCTCAGCCACTGGAAAATGAGAAATTAAAAAAACCTAAACCTACTCTGAGAAACATGAATGACTATTCATTTTCATATACAAACAAGATTACTGGTAATTGCCTCTGCATGCCATGAAACACACTATTGCTGCTGCTGAACCTTATACTTCCATGCAGAGCATGGGCCTGCTCGGTTTTAATTCCTTGTGTAAATAACTCTCTTGACCCAGGGCTCACATTCCTGACAAAATCTCTTTCCATTGTCTGAAAACCAGCAGATTTCATGAGACTATAAGCAATGGAAGCAAGCAATACGTCAACCAGCAGACTGAAAACGTACTTGTCGTCAAGGCAATACAACATCTCTCACCACCAGTCACTTAGCTTTTGCACATTCCCTCCACCTCTTGCAATGCTTTGTCTGTCCTCCAGTGCCCAGAAATGCTGAGTAAAGGAGTCAACTATGATTTTACCAGCAACCAGCAGTACTAAACAGACCCTAGGACCAGGGCCTTTATGGAAAAGCAGTATATGCAGAGGGGAGGGCCCGACTCGCACACTGAGTAAAAGCACCTGGAACTCCCTCTCAGGTGAACTCACTGACAAACACATCACTAATTTTAAACACTAAACTCCCTTCACGTCACTCTGTTGGGGTCCTAAGGCACTGCTAGCTCTGACCATGCCTGCCCAGTCCGCCGGGGCTCCCTCACGCTCTCTGTGGCCCAGAACCCGGGGCCATCAGTACCTGCCCCAGTGTCACCAGGTCCCCACGGCCCTGCCCTCTTGGGCTCACACCCTGACCTCTCCCCATCCCCAGGGAGTTGCTTGGTACTTGGGGCTGGGATTGCGACCTGGCTGGGGTTGTGGGACAGGTTGGACTGCCAGGACCTCCACTCAGCTTCTGATGTCCGGGGAGCCTGAGCCTTCACTGCACCCCAGATGTCTGTGCTTTCATCTCCTAAGTGAAAAAGGCTCATGAAATTGGGACATACAAGGGGGAAAAATTGCAACTCTAACTTTTACATCTTCCTGAGTGAGATCTAATACTTCTAAAGCAGAAGATAAAAATAATTAAAAAGTTCAGATTCTCTTATAAGTTGAACAGAAATAAAAGGTCACAAGAAATTATCTGCTTTCTCCATCAAAGAAATAGACCAGTTATCAATGACTAATGGATCATCTAACAGAATATTGTTATTTTATTGGAAAAGGACACCTTCCAAACCATCTTTTATTCATTCTTGGGCAGAAGTTGTTTCATTTTGCCTAATTTTTCAATATTAAAATGAAGGTCAAAAAGGACCGTCTCTTGTCAATTACAAAGTTATTCAACCGAGTCCATTGCATTAATTACAGACTCCATACTGCTTGAAATAAGAATGAACGAGGAAATCCAAATTAATGTGCAAAACGCTTATCTGAAACTTAGATTTCTTTTGAAACTAAGATGCCTTTCTAAGAAAATCAATTTACAAAATCCAATTTTTTTTCCCTATAGTGGAAGTAACCAGCCAGTAGTATATTGGCATTTTATYGATGGGTACAGTAAAAGAACACATAAAAACATTTTCTGTAGACTCGCAGGTTTTTCTCCATGTCTCTTCATGTGCCATTTCTTCAGCTGATCTTTGCATCACTTAAACTTTCTAAAAACAGTCTTGGTCTTGAAAGGTCTGCTTTGGTTAAGACATCCTTACTTTTACTTTGCAAAAGTTAGGAAACCACCATTCCACAACTTTTTTTTGCTCCCAAATCTTAGAATCAACTAAATTAAAAAGATATGCTTTCCTCAAGCTCAAGTCCTTGGAAGTACATCTGCAGGTGCCTCAGTTTTACTAATCATTGCAGATGCACTTAGATGTCGAAATTAGCTTTCAGGACAATGTGTACATACCTTCTCTCTCATGCACCACACATTTTAAACATCTGACAACAGTTTTATTTTAGGACGGTTAATCATCCATGAGTATTTACTTATAAAAGCCTGTTTTCAAAGGAACCTAACTAGACCATAAAAATTTGCTTTAGGCAGAGACAAGCACAAACCAAAAGTTAATGCTTTTAGTTTGTTTCCCGAATAATAAAAACTCATTTGAGCACTGCTAAGTCATTGACATCAGTGAGTCCAGTAACAATAGCTTTTACTTTTAAATTAAGTTTTGCTAACCAGAGTGTAAAGATGCCTAACTGTTCTGATATTTATTTTAGGTCTAAGGTACTTCAGAGAACAAGCAAAGTCTGGCAGAAAAGACCTTCCTTGAGAAGGGAGGGACTGTTACTACAAAAAGCTCCTTTTTACAGATCTTGCAGAGCAGAGCCGTCACTGGAAAGAAAGTCTGTTGTAGGTCATGCTATCACAGTGTTTCTCTTGCACATCAGTGAAAAGTCAGAGTGGTGTCTTCAAGTGCACTCAGCACCCATCTGCCTCTCCGCTCACTAACATCACCATCACTAACATTCCCCGGGCTCCAGTGGGAGCTCAAGTGAGTCACACTGGACATTTTCTAAAAACATGTCAGTAATGATCTACACAGAGAACATTGTTAAAAAAATAGGCACGTTCATTTTTCCAATGCCACCATTGCCATCTTTCTTCCATGTACTTTTTTTTCTTATTTCAGATTGACCAAATGTCTAAACCACTCGTTACTCATTTGGTCCARTACAATAATTTGTAAACAGCTGTAACAGTCATCTTTTCAATCAAGCAGAAGTTTTGTATTATAATGTTATACATACAGGGTATTTACATAAAGGCAAGATACATCTTCCTGCCTGCAAAACTCTTTCCCCATCCATTTCTACCCCAGACTCAAGCCTATCAAAATTCCTTTAAGAGCTACTTTATATTATTTACAAACTAAGAAACTGCCACAATCAAGGTTCACTTGCTAGAAGCAGGTGCTTGCTTACAACGTATCATATCTATAAAGCACCCCAAACTCCTGTGCACTGCTGACAAATCCTACAGGGAATATAATTTATGGACAAGCATACAGGGAATAGATTTCCCACACCTTTATTCTCTCTTTTTCGCTTTCATTTCTTCTTTTTTGTTTTTCCACTCTGCTCACTCACCATTCCTTTTTTTCACTGTCTTTATCCTCATAATATTTTTCTATTCCTCTTCTATATAAAGCAGCAAATCCCAAAAGCAACATGGGTCAAACCACGTTTGAATTTGGCAGAAGGACTCCAGCCTGCACAAAGCTCTCTTATTCACAAATAAAAGAAACAGTAGGGATGGCCTTYAACTAAGTCTCCAATCTGACTGCCCCAGAACTCAGAGAAAGTTCAGATCTGATTTGACTTTCCCTAACCAGGACCATATATATACACATACAAGAAAAACCCATCACATTTTAATGAGAGTTACATAAGAAAGGTATAAAAAATCCTGTAAAATATATCAAGAATGAAGAAAAATGAGAAGTGCATATTGGAGACAAACATACAAGTGACTTGAAAAATGTAGGGCTTTTTACTTGACTACTGAGTGCCAGAAATGCCAGTAAGCCTTGTTATGCTACGGCACATCAAGGCAATGTTTCTCAGCTTGGCACAACATTTTGACAAGTCATTTAAGGCCTTAAACTTTAATGAATATGGAAGCAATAATAAAAATGCATGACATATACAGTGTGTGTTTGCTGCCTAAGAGGATGTTTTTCTACCAGAATGTGTTCTGCCTGTATCCTCTCAAAATGTTGGCTGGTTATCTACTGATGAACTCACAAATGCTCTTATACTCAATGCTTTATTATAAAAGTCTTTTATATGGTTTTACTATTTGTGTACACAAATACACCCACATTTCTCACCTGTCATAAATATCAATCAGGAGAGAAATAAGGAATCAAACTTCATCCTCATCCATTCTCAACAACTGCAGTAGTCTCATTTTCACCATTCAATGCTCACACATACAGAAATGCAGGTGCTTATTTCTAGTATTGCTAACATAGTAGGACAGGAACCATGTTTGAAAGTAGGGTTCAGGTGGCCTTTTAAAAAATTAACTCCTGCAAATGAGGTCTTGTCCCACTGCAAAGAGCTCCATTCTTCTGGGCAGCACAATTATGCAAGTGTCTTAGAGAAGTGTAGGATTTCTCATTCACATGGACACAAAAGTTCAGATAGTGCTAAATATTCTCCTTCCACTTTCCAATTAGCTTTCTCATAAACACATGCATTTTCCTGTTCATGCATAAACCACGTCTGTTAGTTTGAGCATTGCCTTGGATCCAGAAAGTGTTAAACATGGAATGACTATATCTTTTTGAAATTTTAATGAAGTAAATACCAGCATACACAATTTTGAAGTTGTGCATATATTTCTAGGACATATTTCTCTGGGATATTTCTGGTGTAAAGCCAATATTATATGAATTTTTTCTCTTAAAAAACACATATAGATAGACATTTGGAGAAGATTCTCAGAGTGTTTTAGCTCTGTTATGTTACAGATTACAAGAACAGTCTCATCTTTGCATTTCGATCAAGATGAAAGCTGGATTTTAAAACACTTACTCAATTTTTATTTAATCTGTCTTAATATCATAAAAGGGAAACACCCTTTTTAACCAGCAGAAACACCAATCAGTTCAGACTAGCCTTCAAGTAATTTCCAATAAATATCATTATATTGCTTTTTCTCTGCCATAACAATAAAAGAAGTGGTACATTTGGACACACCATCCCCAGAAGACTTACAAGCATGTTCTGTCCATCCATCCATCAATCATACTCCTGGGAGCATAACAGTTATAACACTATGGTTAATAACATACCCTTGAAAAATCATGTTCCATTCTTGAGAACATATTATGGSTCTATAATGAAACTAGGCAAAATGTTCTTTATTGGACAGCACTCAATTTTCAGAACTATGTCATTTTCTCAAGTATGTAAGAACGCACTCACACAGCAGAAAAAAATGTCAGGAGTTTTGGAAGGGGAAGGGTCCTACAGTCAGAGAATCTTTTTCATATATGTCTAACTGATATATTTATACTTAAACACACAGACCTACAATCTTTAAACCAAACTCTCCTCATTATGTATTACATGATGTGTCATGTTTGTGTGATGATTATTGACAGAAATCACATCAGTTACTCAGAGATTAAATTACTACTGAGAAGCTCTGCCTTTTACTCAGGCTTAGTTTAATCCTCACTTATTTCAACTTATTTCAATTGCATGGAGTAGACTTGAAGCAATTCTGTTTACTTCCTTGGAATATTTSTCAGAATGAAGAAAAGAAATCATACTTTTTATGTGCCACTCAATTACAGGTAATGACTATTAAGGCTCTGGCTAGTGTCAATTATAGCCCATTTTGAAAAGACTAGCATACTCTGCATGACCTACTCTGTCCTTGGAAATGGAAGAGTTTGTATGTTTGATTTAGGAAACTCATTGCTTTGTGAAGCAGAAACAGAGCTCAGGGAAGCAAAACGCTCATCCCTCCAGCGTATCTCCCTCTGATTTTCAACTCCTTTCCAATCTTTTTGTGGCTGTCTCCTAGCTGGCTATGCCTACACTAGCCCTGTACTTGCCACAGTGCGTGGGCTCCAAAATAATGTACTGTGAGTGTACTGGTGAATATTTGCACTGGTTTAACATAAAATCACAACCAAAAACCAAAGCAATGAATCCCAAAGAATCATTTCCTTTGTCTCAAATAAATCAAACCGAGAAGAACCCTCTCCTGCAATTTTGTCCTCTACATGACTAAACCCTACCTGGAGATGCAATTGACACCACAAGCAGAGTGAGTGAGTGTGTGTGTGTGTGTSTGTGTGTGTCTGTGTAGGCTTTCAACAGATATTCTGCTATGAACTTAGAGTTCATTTCAATCTCTTTTTCAATCTACCATGGATCCAGATAATGATTATGAGCATCTCTTGAAATTTTTCCTAAATGATACAATAGGACAACAAATGCTTCACATTTTTATCCCAGTAAATAATTACCATATCCATACTCTGTTAGTTCTTCATGTAATTCATTTCATGCTCTCCTTTTATGGCCTATCTAAAGCCCGTAGCACTCTCCAGTCCATATACAATTAGCAAGATCTGCGTTGCCTCTCTCTTCTCTTTGCATCTTTTCACCAATTTGATTCCTGCAGCACATTAAGTACAAATGTTTTCGCTCCATTTCCAAAGTTATTGCCTAACTTGGCCTGGATTACAGACCTAACCCAACACTTAAAAACCTCCTCTGTGTTCTCTCTAAAACGACAGGTGGAATTCTGATTTTCTTATAGTGTATTCAGTCTCTTCCTCCATGCTGAACATTACACTTCGAATACTTTATTTGACACATATTTTTTGAAGTATCTTAATTTCAGGAAAAAAAAACAGAGAAAGAAAYGTACGCTAGTTCTACACAACTGTGGTGAACAAGCATTCAACTCTATACTTTTAAACTAATCCCAAGAAACTTGGCCTCTAAAAATATAGGTCAGCAGCTCTTCCAAGAAATGAAATAATCAACTACTTGCTTAGAGATTTATACAACATCTACATTTAGATATTAGTTTGGATAAGAAAGGGGAAAAATGTGCCTGTCCATCCAACCACAAGAGTCTGTCTGGCTACATACTAAAGGAGCTACAACATACTGCTATGCCTGAGTAAGCTATGCTCATGACAGCTCATTGTACGGGGGCATGATATATGTATTTTGTAGACACCTCGCAGAATGAGAACAAATCTTGTTGTAAGCTCTGTTATGTGATATCCTAGGATTTTCTTTTGCTCAGTCGTCTATGAAGCACTGTGATAGCTACAGTCATTTTCCCTTCTGCATTTCTAACCTACACATCTCTAATGCATTAAAAAAGGCAGGAAGGAACAAACACCCATCCCCTGATGTCTCCTGTGAAATGCTTTTTCTTATGACAATTGAAACAGAACTTGTAAAATTCTGATGAGATGAGAAATGTTTTATTGGATGACACAGTGGTCATGCACAGGAGCAGAAAGCCGAAAGACGTTAAAACGTAGAAGTTATTATTTCTACTTATTGTCTGCCACACTTAGACTAGCTCTGTTTCTTTTTTTTTCCCCCCGGATATATTGTTCATTAGAAATAATCAGCTGTTGTTGTAATTGGCATATATATATTTGACCACTCTAAGCCACGGCATTCTCAGATTCAAGCATGAGATTTTTTTCTCAGGCTTCTTAAGAACTGAGATTATTTATACATATCTGTCTCTTCACAATTTCTCCTACGGAAGTTATGATGAGTTTTCGACTACTATAGAAAAGTGAGCTTCTGTGATTTTTCTGAAAGGATTAAGCACCTTCAGTAAAAATCTCCATCATCTCTAAAGGTCACTCCTAATAAAGTCACATGCAGCAAGGAGGAAAAAGGTCCCAGTTGACCGGTTACTGGAGATAGAAACCTGGAAAACTGGATTCAATTTTCAATATGGTATTGACTCCCTGAGTACCTGAGCAAATAATTTCACTTCCTCATGCCTTGGTCTCTCTCTCTCCCTCTGTAATATAGGAGTAATATACCTTGAGATCCAGCTAAAGAGTGTGACATGACATGTAGTCCAGGATTCACTACTGGAAGATCAGAGCCTGTATGAAAAGCTAGGTAAGTTATTATTTGTCATTTTATAGATTCTTCTAAAAATAACTATTTCCACCAAAGACTTTATATGTCAATTACCCTGTACAATAAAAAATGTTGAGAATAYACATAGCCCCAGTAATCTGATTTTAGATGTACAAGCTGAAGGAAAGGAATCATGCTACTACAGCACAGTACAGTATAACACTGTAGAGGCCACTATCAAGCATGTCTAAATACTAAGCTGATGTTCAGGTTTACTTCACTTTCCCCCTCTCCAAGATGACTACAAAGTAGGAGTTATCAAAACAATCAGCTTCAGGTAAAGTAAGCTCTTGCTGACTCAACACTGGATTTTTATCCCTCAGATGGAAAAAAAAATGTCCAATTATAGAACAGTGGTGTTAAAATCACCGTGCATTTCCAGAGTCCCATGAASAAATATTGCCAAACTTCAAGGAGAGATGATCTCGTTCTCACTGCTCCAGCTGAAAGTGAAGTTTGCATGGGAGCAACCAGATGCAGGCATTGGCAGGCATGGCCTTCCAGGAGGAGACACCAGCAGGGTGTCAGCTTCACTGAACTGCAGCCTGTCTCAGAAACACGAGCTCCTACTGTCTTTCAAGATGGGAGATTTGAACATCATTATGCATGGGTTTCCAAGGGCTACAGAAATGAGGAATTACATTCACTTCATTATCTGAAGGCTGTGACTTGGGCAGGGACACCTCTCACTAGACCAGGTTGCTCAGAGCCCCACCCAGCCTGCCCTTGAACACTTCCAGGGACAGGGCATTCACAACTTCTCTGCTTTTTAACAGAATGCACTAAATAGCTAAAACTATTTAGCTTTCTTATGTGACTTGGAATAATAAAACAAAAGTTTAAGTATTTTATCTCCTTAAGAGTTTTCTAAGAATATGTTTGACTATTCAATGAGCTTCCATACTAGAAGCACTTAAAAACTTCCTAGACTATTGTCAGAAAATTTGTTTTCTAAATCAACAGCTTCATAATACCTCCCCCCAAGGAGATACAGAATGCATTTAGTACAGTAATCTGGAGCTAGGTTTAAGTACAAAAGAGAATAAAAAAAAGAGAGATGTTCATGAAGGGCATTACTATTGATAAACTGGAAATTACATGTTGCCCCGATATCTCTGCAGTATCACTGAGAGCTTGAGAACAGGAAAGGAGATCCAGAAGTCAGACAGATGAAAGACCAAGAAATGACACAGGCATTATTAATTCAGTTGATATCATTAAGCTTACAGAAAATTGATAAAATATGTGTAATAGGGATGATGAACTACTTCCTTTACCTGCATGGATTCTGAAGTGCACCTTCATTTATGGCATATGTCACATGGCACACCAGAGTAGCTCGATTTGTTTATGATAACTCTGGTTGCTGCTCAAGAGTTCTGCCTGTAGCCATCCATCTCACACAATGGGAATACACCAGACTCTCCACATTCCTCAAGGATTTCAAGAACCAGTGAGCATGGGTGGGTTAAGGCTGTACGTGGTAGCTTACATGCCTACAACACGTGGAAATAACTCCCACAAAATCCTGAAAGGACAGGAGGGTCTGGGACTTTATGCAGAGACATACTGGCCCCTCAGAGACCTGCTGAGTCCTCCCTTGGTGCTCTTCTAAGTGCTTTAAATCTTCAGTCAATGCCCTGGGTGGAGTGAATATCTTATCAGTTTTATTCTTAGTTCCCAGGTTCCTCTAACATAAAAGAGAAAGGCAGCTCCTCCTTAAAAAAATCACCAAGCTCACAGCTAATGAGACTGTCTGCCTGTGGTATCATTGTCACAGAAGACTAATTCCAGATCTTCAGGTGCTCTCACTTCACTCTGAAGTACCTCACCCAGTTGAGGAAAAACTACTGGTGGTTAACAATAGAAGAAAAATATACCTTTTTTTTTTTTTTTCCCCAGAGTGGCTTCCTCTTTTTCCTGCTCCAAAAGAAAAGCAGTATCTGAGAAAGAACAGAACAAGGTGACCTCATTATCAAGAGAGATATACCTACCGCAATGCAGCTTTTAAATGCTCATATCTAAAACCCTTTAAGGTATGGGGTAGGAAGACCACAGATTCATAATGCAAGGGCACATTTCATTACCAACACTGTAGTTAGTAGCAGAGAATTCTGCAAACTAATTATTATTCAATCTGATAATTTATTCTTTCACCAAAAAGAAAGGATTCTCCTCTGGGTGCAGCTCCTTCTTCTTCAGGTAATTGACATTAGTGAAATTGAAGGCCATAATTCAATTAAMAAAGGATGGGAAATCCTACTGAAAATTAACCATTCAAAACCAGATGTTGATGCCACAGAAATGCCAGTACTCTCCAAGAAGCATCACTGGCTGTCATGTGGATGGCAAAATGCAGAGACATCTTAACTTGGAATCATATACCAGATGAGATAACTATACTTACATCTGCAGAGCACCGTTCAATGAAGTGCTTCAGCAGATGCTTAGACTTCATTAATCTGCTTTGCCATATGCTTAAATTTATTCTGTACTGGTAACATTACTAGCCAAAGGGTATACATTTTCACGCTAGTTCATTTTCCCTGATTGCTAAACCACCTTCGGGTATCTGTGATTTCTTGTGACATACACAAAAGCAATGCCTAGACTTCACAAAATCTCAGAATTGTTAGGGTTAGAAGGGACCTCTGGAGATCATCTAGTCCAACTCCCCTGCCAAGGCAGGGTCATCTAGAGCAGGTTATACAGGAACTCATCCAGAAGGGTTTTGAATGTCTCCACGACCTCTCTGGGCAACCTGTTCCAGTGCTCTGCCACCCTCAGTGTAAAGAAGTTCTTCCTCATGTTGAGGTGGAATTTCTTGTGTTTTAATTTATGGTTATTGCTTCTCGTCCTGTCATTGGACACCACTGAAAAGAGTCTGGCATCATCCTCTTGGCACCCGCCTTTGAGGTATTTATATGCATTAATGAGATCCACTCTTAGTCTTTTTTCTAAACAGGCCCAGCTCCTACAGTCTCTTCTCATATGAGAGATGTTCCAGACTCCTGACCATCTTTGTGGCCTGTGTTGGACCCTCTCCAGTAGCAACTTCTCTAGACACAGCACCTCCCTTCACCTTCTGGCCACAAGATACACCTTCTGCACCCCAAGATACCACAGGCCCTCCTGGCCACAAGGGCACACTGCCAGTTCATGGTCAACTTGTCACCCAGTCTTGGTGACTCCCAGGCCCTCCTCTGCAGAGCTGCTCTCTAGGATGTCAGCCCCCAACCTGTGCAGGTATTTGGGGTTATTTTTCCCCACATGCAGATTCCTACACTTGCCTTCGTTGAACATCATTAGGTTTTCTCTCCACACAATTCTTCAGCCTATCAAGATCCCACTGCCTACAGGTGCACCAGCCTCTCTCCCCAGTTTCATATTATCAGCAAACTTGCTGAGAGTGCATTCTGTCCCTTTATCCAGGTCACTGATAAACAAGTTGAATAAAACTGGACTCAGTATTGATCCCTGGGGAATGCCACTGMCTACAGACCTCCAGATGATCATGACCCTCTGAGCTCTGCCACTCAGCCAGTTCTTGATCCACCACCCCCTGTCCATTCATCTGACCCACATTTCCTGAGCTTACCTACCAGGATGTTATGGGAGACAGTGTATTTCCAAGTATAGTAAATAAAATGCAAGAGTGAGCTACATTTGTGAAAAAGACTCCATGGCCAGGGCTGGAACTCATACTCACCGTTTGCAAACCAGTGTGTCGATAGAGAGATACAGGGTTCCCAGGCAGGTGCGAAGGAGAGCGAGCTTTATTACAAAAATCAAGCCTTTTTTAAGCAGTTAGCCATTATCAGAATACATACCATTGAAACACAACAAACAATAATTCAACCAGTCACCATAAGCCACGACGTGATCATGCGAAAGTTATGTAACTTGTTTTCTCTACTTCTAAATTAGCTGAACTGGTTCCCAGAGGCCTTTTTACTTAGCCAAACTAACAGAAGTGAACCATGATTTTACAAGGGTAACAAGGCCTTCATTTTGCAAGGTTTTACCTATCAACAACAAACCAGCACTGCTGAAAAGCTGACCACAGACCACCACGGCTCATGCCACTCAAGGTTTGAACTGACTAATGCAGTTGTCAGGCTTCATGCTTAAAAAGCAGCAAATTAAGGACAGTTGGAAACACAATGCCTACATGTTAACAACTTCTGAAAGTTTTATGTTCATTTTATAGGGGAATACAGTTGCGGATATAAAATCAACATAGTGAGCTCTCATTTCATCCCTCTCTTCCCCATTTTTCCCTTTTGGAAAGCTGTTGTGGAATCTCAACAGATGAATGATTAGSGGATCTTTTTCTGATTTCACAGAGCCATAGAATCCCACAGGCAGGGATGCCATTCACTAGACCAGGTTGCTTAGGGCCCTGTTCAACTTGGTCTGGAACACTTCCAGGGATGGGACATCCACAACTTCTCTGGGCACTTGGACATGTTGAACATCATGAGGTAGACTGTCGGCCTACTTGTCAAGTTTGTCCAGGTCCCTCCAGATGGCATAATTTCTGATAGAAATTTATCCATCACTGGTTCAAAGTAATTTACTCTTGTTCTAACATTGGTCTTGAGCTTAACCAGACCATTTATCCCCCTGGAATTTACTCAGTGCATTCAGAGACAGCAATCATTTCTCCTTTCAGCATTTTTTGTGAGGTTACATGAGAGACTAAAACAAATCTCCCTTTGTAAGGTAACAAAAACATGAACAGAGACCAGGATGAACAGAACCGCTATTTCTGAATGTGGCCAGTCTTCTGTATCAGGAGATTCCAGATTCTTCTCAATAGACACTTGTCCAATGGTTCAAACATACCTGTTAGTCTACCTGCGGCTCCACAAGTGTCCCAGAATCACTTAGGTGAGAAGGAGTCTCGGGAGTGCAGCCTTCCCATCAGGTTTTGAATGCTGCCAGAGACAGAGATTCTCTGGGCAGTTTATTCCTGTATGCAATTATCTTCAGAGCAGAATTTTTTCCTTGYAGTTACCCAGAATCTTCCTTTTCAGTTTAGGGCCACTGTCTCTCATTCTTCTGCTGTGCAGTTCAGGAATAAGCCTAGCTTCATCTTCTTGAAACCTCCTCACAGATCCTGGAAGATTGTTTCCAGACTTCTTTTCTCGCTTTTAACAGAAACATATTCACTCCAAATATCTTGATTTTAGGATTAAGAGCAGGAAGCTCCTGTGCTCCCATGAAGGTCATTGGCCCAAYTGCAGTGCTGGCAAGTATTTTTGACTGGAGCTGATGTGAGAGTGACAGATATATCACAGTCTTAAAAGACAATGAAGGATTTAATCCCTGATCACCATCAGCTCTTAGGATGCTCTGTTAGAGCAGAGGGARAGTGCTGAAGTAATGTAATCAGTTCTTATCAATATGAAGAAAATTCGGATTGCCAAGTCAATCACTTTCCATGGCAAAGCTGAATAGTTCTAGCTAAATCTTGTTTATCAGTGTAGTACAGCATTTTCCCTAGAACCTCTGATATTACTAAATATTATCATTTTTCTGTCCTGACCCTTTTTTAACAATAAGGGTAAATGTTGGAAATCCATACAGTTGACACCACTGCCCCGGCAGTTGCAGAATTAACAGTGATACTGTAAGGGTTTGGAAAGCCTAAGCCATTTCACAAAGAGATTGAATCGAAGAGATAACATCTTTTCAAATATAACTGAGGCCAGAATACAGATGCTCACCTTCTACAACTTCAACTATTGCCACTACTCTGACAAGAGCAGAAAAGACCATTATTAAATTTATCTCTAAAAGATAAATAAACCCTTCAGGTCAACAATTAACTGTTCAGCATTTTGATTTTTCTGTTTTCATGGTAGATAATAATTTATCACCTACTATCACTTCAATTTTTACTGTTATTTACATTCAGTCTAGGAACAATATTATTGATTTTCCCTACTATATTTTTGATTGCACAAAATAAAATATTTTCCATTAATTTTCTTTCCAGAGAAGGCTCTGTCACAGATTACAGACTTGTGATACTTGTTAGTTTCCCTACAGAACTTTCTGTAACTTAGGTGGGAAGTGAAAAAAATCCCATACCCCTAAACTATAACTGAAATTAATTTCATACTCAAAGACCAAAGTTGTTACTACAGAACTCTGGTGAAATTCACCTCAAGCATGGCAGTAAGAMATCTTCAGAAAGACAGTGTCACTTAGTGGGTAGAACAGAATCCCAGGATTTGAGAAATTTGGGCTAACACAATAAAGCTGAACAAACAGCTATAACATAGCAATAATTTCAGGGTGATGCAAAGGCATGCTGCAGTACCTATCACCCCAGTAGTTTCTAGTACTAAAGATGGGGCCACTTTGGTCATTGGTACAATGAAATAAAGAGGAAACACTGTGAAACCCAAGAGGAATATGATTCTGTGATTCTATAAATAGATGAAGCCAGAATGACTGGGCATTGATGAATTAATTGTGGTAGAAAGGGACAGGCAGACGGAAGATCACGCGATGTGACGGAAAGCAGGAGCAGCAAGGAATCTACCTCCCTTCATTCCTTTGTGATAAGAGCATGCAGACCCCTCTAAATCCAGTAGTTTTCCACTCCTTACTAACTCCAGCTATCCCACAGTCCCCCTTTCCTGACGTAGTGAAGCTCCTCACTATTTAACCTCATGAGATAA